>JAXQKB010000137.1:0-63171 GCA_037042295.1 Irpex sp. Y119-03 | reverse complement strand
CTTTTTTGCGCGAGAGGCTCTGGAAGGCGGCATTGTCAGCGATCAAAGAGTTGGTCGAGACGAAAGAGGCAGTCGAAAGTTGGAACGCGGACGCGCAGAGACGCGGTGCACGTGCGCCTCACCGCGTGCCTTCCTTTTGCGGGTGACATCTTGATGCCATCCCAGGCCACCCGTCTCTCACTCGTCACTTCACACCCTCTCACTCAGAGTCTCACCTCACATCGCTCACCTACGTCGCTCACTCACTCACTCGTCTCTCAGCATGCGCGCTTATTGTCAAACCAAAATGACAGAGTTCCCCGGTGGTGAGTTACATTACAGACCAGAATAATTACGCTAGATAGGGAGAGATTTAGAGCAGAAGAAAACGTACAGTTCCTCCATGCTACTGTACGCTTCTCTGCTCGAAACTCACGTGCTCTCTTCACAGATCGGGTCGTATGTTCTCTGCAAATGCTCATGTTAGCTCGGGAAATGGGTTGTAGAGGGCGCACGTACGGTGGAGAAGACAGAGTCGCGAGATTGCCTGAAAAGGCACTTTTGGTGAGTTTCATGCATCGTTACGAGTTCGCAGACGACTTACAACGGTCGTCAAGTGCTGAAAACCCCTCCCAACACCTTCGAATTCACGCTGCAAGTCGAAGACACGGTCAGCAAGTCATTTTGGACCCAATCGAAGCCCTGGAACTTACCTCGCTCCAGAACACCCACGCAAACCTCAAAACCGTCTCTTCAAAGCCCTGCAACCTGCCTCCACCACTCTGCAAGTCAAAACGCGCAAGTTAGTAGCAAACCGAGCCGCAACGAACACGAGAACTCACGAGCAGAGTTCGTACGACATCCACGCTTTCACCGAGGTAAGCACGGCTTCAACAGCACGTAAACGACGACTTACTAACCTTCAACTCCCCACAGAAAGCACCCAACCTTCGCACGCACGCACCTCCCTCACGCCTTGAACACGCCGTTTCATACGTTGGACGCCGGAATATCGAAGGAGACGCGGCGATAAGTGTCAGAAGATCGAGAGGAGGCTACGAGGTGGGGGTACGACACAGGCGAGGCACGAGAACTGCGGAATACAAGTGAGTAATCATATCCTCGAGCCCACGCACGAACTGACATACCACAAGCTCAGTACCTCCATCCACGCCTTCAGACTACGACGACGACGAGACCCCGCTCGCGGGAAGACGATCCATACCGTCAAAGGTGACGCAGGACCTCCGAGGGGCATGATGGGAAGTGGGCGCAGGGAGGAAGGTACCGGTCGCGGGGCGGCGAGGCTCCTTCGGTTCGTGTGTGGTGTGTGCGACAGGACCCGTCGAAATATGTAGTCGAGGGTGCGGGACGAGAAGTAGTGATGAGAAGTGGTAAGGAGGGCTGGTGGCGATGTCAGAGGTGCGTCGTAATTTCTTTCATTGAGATAACTGCTTACCGAGTCGTGACCCGCCCTCTACCTCCACCTCCCGCAAACGCTTGAAGAACACACCGCTGACCGCACCAAGGTGCGGTTCGCGGGAAGTCGATACGTCGTCTCGAGGCGATGGGAAGGTCTAACTGGAGTGGACGGGCTGGGCGAGGACATGCACACTCACCGCACCAAGGTGCGGTCCGCGGGACGTCGATACGTCGTCTCGAAGTGATAGGATGGTTTAACTGGAATGCACGGGCCGGGCGAGGACAGGGGAGGCTAGATGACGATCTGGCAAGTCATTAGGCCACGGCCTCGATTAGAAGACGGACGGGGGACATACCTTGGTTGTCGGGCGTCGATATATGGCGTGGAATGTGCGGGAGAGGATCAAAGGGCTTGACGACGGCGCCCTTGGGATGTAGGAGTCTCGAGGGCTAAAACATCGGTTAGAAGGTGCGTCGTGACCCATTTGATTGAGAGTATCGCTTACCGAGTCATATCCACCAGCACCTCCTCCCTCTACCTCCACCACCTGCCACGACAGCCACGGCCACTCGAAGAACACATGGGAGGCCACACACTCACCGCACCCAGGTGCGGTTCGCGGGACGTCGATACGTCGTCTCGGGACTGTGGGCTGCGGCAAGAGGATCAAGCTGACCCATACGTGCAAGGCGAAGACGAGGGTGTCTATATGACGAGCTGTGAAGGGATTAGGATGTGCGCTGGGATGCAAATCGTGCGACGTACGTACCTCGGTCGTCGGGCGTCGAAATCCGGTGTCGAAGGTGCAGCAGAAGACGGGAGAGCTTGATGACGGAGGAACGGCGATGCAGAACTCTAGAGGGCCAAAACAAAAATAATTAGAAGGTGCGTCGTAACTCAATCGACTGAAGTCTCTGCTTACCGAGTCGTGCCCTCCAGCAGCGCAGCACCCTCCACCTCCACCACCTGTGACAGCAGCTGTGACGGCCTGAAGAATGCACGGAGAGGACACGCCCATGCACCGCACCAAGGTGCGATTCGCGGGGAATTGATACGTCGTGTCGAGGCGATGCGTGCGGTGCGAAGGTCGAACTGGGGTGGGCGGGATCTGTGGGGACGGAGTTGTTGAATGATGAGCGAATGCGGCGGCGTGGCAGGACCATCCGGAGGAGTGACGGCGAGTATGCTAGCGAAGGCGAGTGGATGTTCGATCGCTCGGAGTCGAGCGTCGAACGTCGAACGTCGAACATCGGGAGTCAAGCGTCGGGCGTCGACGTCGGGCGAAAATTTTCTCGACCTTGAGGCCTTTGGCCTTCAGAATATCGCGGCCTTCGTTTCAACTTCAGTGCGAGGGATGACGAGGCGACAAGGTAAATACCAGCACCCCTCGCTTGCGAGGGGTACTGGGCTGTCCGAGAGCGACCACAGCAAGACACCAGGGGACAGACAAGGGGGGCATAGGGAGTCGGGCGCGGAACGTCGGGAGTCAGACGTCGGGAGTTGAATGTCGGGCGTGATGCGTAGAGAGTCGGGCGTCGGGCGTGGAACGTCGGGAGTCAAACGTCGGGCGTTGAGCGTCGGGCGTCGATTTTCGTGAAAACGGCATAGTAAAGAGACCTTAAAAGTGACAAGATATGGTAAGTAAATGCTCTTTTTCCCCATCACCCGTGATGAACGTGACTTACGAAATATGCAGGGTAATTGTTTACGAAGGCCAGAATACGGTCGTTGAGTTGAATAGCTGCTAGATACCAAAATGTAAGTATATGCACGTTTAAAATGAATATATTTTCTACCTTCGAAGGAGGGCCGTCTGCCCCTTGGCGTCACCACCGGGACCACGGGGACGCGCTTCGCAAGCGACGCACGAATAATCCCTGCCATATACCGCGAACACGTCAATATTCGGTGCTCAACGCGTTACAAGGTAGCTAAAATGCGTACCGCGAGGAGTCATCGCGCATACAACGTGTATGCACTCGCGCAACGCGTGAGATAGCTCGGTGAGTGCCTCGTATTCCCTGTAATCTTTCGTTAACATCTAATACGACGCGAAACGCATAACTATCGCGCGAGCCCCTCATGGGGCTCGCCCCATCGTTGCTCCCCTGCGAGAAGCGCAAGCCGATGGCTAACACACCCGCAGCTAGCACAGCGGTCTCCGACCGCCAGTGCGAAGAAGATCTCTCGGGTCTCACAAGCTAGAGAAGCATACTCACCAATAGATAGCCCATGCCAACTGGTAGTAGGCAGGCAATGATGGCGATAGCGGGGAGCTGCGCGCGTCGGGGACGAAGATGGTGGGGGTTCGAGAGCAAGCCTTGGAGGGGGCCACGGGGATGAGGGTTTGCGGCGAAATAACTCTCGGTTTGGGAAGGAGGGCCAGATCGACACAAAGTGTTGATTCGGCGCCCTTTCCCGAGCTTAGAGTTCTTTCAAGTTTTTTTTATTTGACTCATGAGGATCCTCTCGTGACGTTTTTGTAGGTTTGATTGGAACATTCCTTCCTTGACAGACGTGAGGTTTCATTCTGAGTGCTCACAAACTTAATCCGATTGAATCTAAACCCATGAAATTGAGTTCTGAGTGGATCTTAGTGTATCTACATGTCTCATGGTCCCAAGAGTGATTCTCTGAACATCACATGAAACTCATGTTTTGAACATACAACAGTGAGGGCCATAGTATCATTAATGAACACTGCTTCAGTGAAACCCTTTCCAAAAATCCGTACACTACATCACGCACCTTGTCGGAGAAGACCCCAAAAGGCAGAATTCAAAATGTCATTGGAGTTAATCTACGTCAAACTCATCAATAAGTAGAATCACTGGATTTGATGCCAACCATGGCACTGCGGTGAACTCTCCAGGTTGTCAAAGGGCGAAACTGTCAGTTCGAAAAGGAGACAGCCAATTTTGAGTTTCCCTTCGATTTTGGGCCACCGCATTGATCCATGGCCCGAACTCTGCAATTGCTAGAACCCCTCAAACTTTTGAAGTATTTGTCAGTTGACAACCTTTCACCCGGTCGCACCTCAGCTGCCCGATCCAGCCTGAGCTTGGCAGGCTGATTTGAGTTGGTGAGCAGAATTGAATGGCCTTCGGCCAGCATCGGATAGTGACTAGTGACACCCTGCTTTTGAACGGTCTGTCTCTAAGATCAGGTCATGCGTACTGTGGTTAATTGCTGACGTGGATAAAATCAATACTTACCAATTAATTCAAAGAACCGAAACTCACCGAAGCATGATCAATGGACTCTCCCAGCTCATGTTGCCATCATCAAAAGAAAAGGCTGCAAAATAGACCATCGTCGGTGGATTCTGCTCAATACCTACTTGTCCCTACTTGTCCCTACTTTCTGTGCTTGAGGCAGAGCTCGAGATGGTGTGATTACACAACACATACCTACGGAGAATGCGACAAGGTCAGCCGAACCTGATGTATCTTTGGTTTGCGCATCACATTGACACTTACAGTCCTAGTAGGTTTGGTTTGCAGCGAGAGTGATAGAAACTGACCTGGATGCGCCATTAGATAACGTTCAGATCTGATCGAGAGATAAGATCCTCCCAAATATGGACAGCCGCCCCTCCGAAAAAGGCAGGTAAGAGCTTTGACGCTCATATGTTGCTCCACCAAACTCAGTTCGTCTCCCGACACCCATCAAGAACTCCAAGTCGGACCTCAATGTAACCAACGAAGGAGTGCAGCGCGCACAATGTACTCATGAAAGGTTGGAATCTCAGATAATTCTATACATGAATAACCTTTTCACCGCACGCGATTCAATTATTTCGTGAACCATGCTCAGGCTGCCTTCCCGCAGGAGCTCGAGGCCGTTGACGGGTTGAGCACCGTTCCACGGGCTGTCATGCATTGCCATGTGCGTATCTTTCCGCTTTGTTCAGAATACCCTTCTGGCGGTGCTATTGAACGATCGCACGTATGAGGAGGAATACTTTGGGCATAACGAAGTTTAGTGCGTATTGTCTCTTCAAATACTGAATGCCTGTAACTCATGTTTTGCGTTTGTTTTGACTCTCAAACCTAGCGGGACTCACACAACAGATGCGCCGTATCGTTTTAGGTCGCGAGATCGGCCGCCAGTGACCACCAGCCGGCTCCGGGGAAGTCCGTGAACGCGATTACTGCCAGTTCACGCAAATGCAAGACCAAACCGAACAGCACCGCGCATGGAAGCAGATCAGCACGTGAGTCGCTTCGTTGACTTTTTTATGTGGTGTTGATTTTTAAATCTTAAATGTGTTTACTGCAGGTACAGCCACTTACCTACTAGGCCTGGCAGCGAAGAGCTTTGGCAAGATCTGAGAGTGATGGATGGTGCCATACGTGCACGGATCGGGATTCGGGACGCAGAGATATCATGCCTGCAAGTGCCCACACCGGTGAGTCGGTCAAACAATTCTACCGTGGCATCATTTAACCCTGCATATATTCGTGCTCAGATTATACATAGCGAGTTCTGGCTCGCATCGACTCTGTGCCCCAGAAAATATGGATCTGTAACAAGTTTATTTCAGGATTGTCAACGGCGTGATACATCAGGGCTACTACCTAAGTGCGTTGACTGTCACATGGCATCGGCTGTAGCCGTGATTTCGCAGTTCTCTCACTGATTCACGTCGACCTCTTTTGGTGTTGTAGACGGAGAGCCATTGCGCGTCAGTGCCGGGAATTCTGTCAACAAGACCGAATGCGCGTCATATCAAGTGTGCCGAGCCAGGTCCCGTCACCTCCATCTTATCGGAGTCGGGTATTAACATTATTAACACCCCGGATCGTTTGCGTAACACTGTGAGTTTCTGAAACTGAAACGTTTCTAAGAGTGAGCCGCCTCTTTCGGGACAACACTAATTCTAGTATCTGCAGTACTTGGAATGAAAAACGTGGGGCACCCAATGACGGAGCACGCATGAAAGCACGGGTATGGTATCCGTGTGCATCAATTTTTACTTTTCTAACCCTATCTTGAATAGTTGTCTGTGCCGGAATCCATATGTGTTACGAGGAAAGAATCTAGGGCCCGAAGCTTGGGTTCCAGAAACGTTCTCTGTGTAAGCGCATCATATGCTGGGATCGGACTCGCTTCTCGAGCTGCAGATCGCAATAAATTATCAAGAATCTGGTGAGTCTAAAAACATTGTCATCGTTTGTTCCACCAGGCATGGAACGCTGACCGTTCAACACAGATCTCCTATTAGTACATCACCCTAACCCCATATCCTGTATTTTATATCTTGGATCATTTCCCATTCGTCCAATATCCCCCAACCATGATCTGCAGTCTATATACTCCGCGTGGTACGACTGCCGCCATTCATAGGATATATGCGCTTCGGGTTTAGGCCCTCTACTCCGAGTCATCTATTGTTCGTATTGACCGATTGAGACGGTCCGCAAACTGAATGTATGCACGAGCGTGAGTACGCAGGTGTTTAAAGTTACTCCTGATATATATCTCATCGACGTAGTGTTAACGGGAGGCAAGAAGATTCAGCTAAGTGGGAGCGCGATTGCGACACCAGTTTATTCAATGCTTAGCCAGGCGTGATTCGAAGGTGCATAATGTTGTCGAGTGCATGGGCAATAGTACATATAATATAAGCATACGTGCCTAAGCATCCCCGGCTGCTATTCAACGTTCAACCTGGGTATGGCTCAATGACATTAATATAGTTTGGACGCTATTATAAGTCACGATCACGGGCGTCCAACTCAATCATTCTGTTTCCGGAGATCAGCCGAATGTTCGTCTTTCTCGTTCTGCCACCTCCGCTCTCGCACATTAAATGATATCCATTCTCTATTGACTTTGTACTCATGGGAAGTACTCGAACACAACTATAAGTGGGGCGGATTCGGAGTGTCAGGGTACAGGTAGCGAAGGTGGATGAGATGGTCAGGTTAAAAGGTGTTGACAATTTGTGAGTTCAGTCTACGAGGTTTCTCGTTGCAACGCTTATCGTCTCGTAGTATCATTGCATACTTCCTGCATGGTTTTGCTCTGCTGTTTTCTAGTGTACCAACGTCGTCTTCTCAAATCCAGACACATTACCTGTCCCCGCCCCTACTTACTCGATGCGCACCGCAACAACCTCTTGGACTCACCCAGTGGTACTGCCCAACCAATCAATCCTCGATATGCATATTCTCAATACGTGCACTGCATGTTTATTACAATACGGAGGTTGTCGGAAAGTTCAACAGCGCCTCACCGCCCGCAACTCAGATGCCCTTCCCCAACCACCGCTGCCATGAGCACGAATTTGCTAGCCACATGCGACCCCTTGGTACGTACTTATTGGATTATCAAGCTGACGTGTCCTCTGCAGTGAGAACTACTTCTGGAGTGTCGACCACCTTGAGATTCAAAATTGCGCCGAGTTAGTGTTCAAAGATTTGGTGAGCGGTCCTAGCTCCCCTCGTCATTCGACATTCATATCCTTTAGCGGGTTCAACACCACTGATCACCAACGGCTACTGGATCTGTGGCTACTATCTGACTGGGTCGAAGTATTGCCACCCGGCGATCCTCGTCAAGTCAATGTATACAGTCTTTAGGCCGGCTACATGCGCATCGAGTCGGACTTCGAGGTACGCTAGGAGCATTACAGTATCAAGCCGATGTTGAAGTAAGATTTCGTATCTCTTATCTAGCGCTACATCCGTCATTTCAAGACTAGTCAAGTGAGTGTTTGTTTTACTGCGTGTAGACAGCACACTCACTCTATCAACCGCAGCCCGGTGTCCACGTAACGCCGCATATGGGGATCTCAACTCTCATATGGTAACGGCCATCGCGGACCATTTAGTGAGTGTCCGGATATAGGCAGTATTTGACTCATCTATATCTCGGCCATCGCACACGCTGGATGTGGTGCGCTCATTTTCGATGGGTATCGGAATGTAGGGCGTGCAGCCGCCGGCTGCACTGTGTTGACTTCACGAACGGTGAGATTCCAGGCGACTTCTCTTCCGTCTAAGCTTCGGGCCCCAGATATCAGAGCACATGATGGCGATCCAAATAGCATGCAATTAGTATGTTGATTACGAGAATGCGAAATGCGTCAAGTCAGGTAGCCTGCGCGCTATAATTGAAAGTGTCGTCTTGCGTCACATATAACAGGTAACGAAGCAGTTCGAGTTTCGAAGCCTCATTTGCTGGGTTCTTCTGTCGATGGGTTCCTGCGTCACTGACAGTGAGTATTATTGCAAACTCTCTTTTTGTTCAACGGACTCACGTGCTGCTAAGTCGGTTCCAAATCAATCAATCAATCAACTCAGATCCGGTACAGAACAGTATGTCTCATTTTGCCATACTTTCCTTGTGTTGTAAATATGTTACGCTCATGTTTACCGGTATACGCCAGTCACTCACATAGCAGCTGTCCGTGTCGAGTCCATCAATGTACTGTAGGGGCACGTCCGACAGTATCTGCATTGTGAGACTTCCTCAATGTCAGTAACCATCACGGGCATTGCGCCCAAGATCCTCTCTGAATTGTGTACGTTCCATTGCATCAAGTTCAATTCGCGCCGAGATAGCTCACGCGGGTACGTCATTTGAGGCCTTCCAAAACCGTGAAATCAGCTTATCGAGAAGCTCTGCTTCAGATCACTCCGAACCAGGGGATAACACATTGGACACGATGAGTGCCGTCCAGATTCGCAGTGAGTGTCGTAGCAAGCCCCGTTACCTTAAAAATGCTTTGGTTGGCAGCTGATTCATTACACCAGAACCTCGTTCGTGGCAGTGGATGGCCTCTATTGGTACGTGACATGCCTCAGTGTTGGTGTGTGTGAATTATGAGATGTTGATTCTGCGATCGAATCCAAGGTCAATGCCAGCTCGTAGAGTCTGGAGCGCAATACAAGGGGGCAAATATAGTGAGTTGTTAACTTTCCAAGCTGTTTGCATGTTGTCTCATTTCACTCATTCTAAGTTCAAAGTTCACTCTATACGTTGATAACTCGCACATCTCGAATAAGATCCTGTTTACCGAGAACAGGTCGATCAGCGGTGATCTGAGGACGTCATCTGCCTCACAAACTCTATCAAATTATCCACTGATTACACTCGCATGGACTCGATCGTTTACTACTCGTTGGGATCCCACGGTGAAGCTTCTCCCTTGGTCACTCGATTTGTTGGATACACTGAATCACTGATGTTCCAGCCCCTTGGTAGAATCACCTTCAACTTGAAGCTCTTTTTGTGTCAATGGCGGGATATCATAACGCGGAACCTCAGCTGCGTGGCCAACGGATTTTACACTGACAGATATTGATTGTGGCCCATCGTGGGCTGACATGCGCCATGCAAGCCGAAGTCGATATTAGATTACAGCGATTCCTCTCGCTGGGTACTGCTACGGTATGTTTTTGGGCTCAGCTTGACCACGCATGATTCAGAAAACGAGTGCATCATTAAATTCAGGTACCATGACTGCACCGGATGAGCAGCCTGCACCGCACCGGCGGCGACAAGGTATCGCACAGTGCACGCTGTATGGTGCACAATCCCGGCGATCATCTCGTTTAACCATTCGCAAGTGAGTCCATTCTCCATCAGTTCAAATCAGTTCAACAAACTCACGTGCAATCATGAAATAGGCAAACGACTGCTCTGAAGCGTTTCGTTGAAGGCTTGCAAGACTAGCAAGAACATTCCCACTGCCAGACTCTGGAGAACCCGATGGGAACGTCATTGATAAGGTAATACCCAGCCAGGTGTGTTCCGTACATGATCATTGAACCATATAACATCAGCTCTGATAACCCTCGAATGCATGGAGGGTCAGTATACGTATTTGGACGTTCCGGAGTGTAAACGGACTCACGTGCACCGCCAGAAATGTTGACGTACGTGCATCGCGATGGAATACCTCTGTAATCCCGAAATGTTCGCATCAAATGCAAGCAGCAGAGCACTCAGTGTGGCGTGCCCCATGCCCAGACCAGCGCATATCCGGTGGATTGGTACTGGGCCAGGCCGTCTGACATACGCCTAACGAAGAGGAAGAGGCTTGTGTTAATGAGACCAGGTAGGCCGTACTTTGACTCGTGCAAGCTCAACGGCACTGATGTTATGATCATGCCTCTGTGAAATATCAGAGAGCACAGTATACGTAGTATTGAAATGATTACGTATGAGAATAGGACGGCGAAGTGAGTGAGTAAGTACTGGTTTTATCTGTCGGAATTCTCTTCAGCGGCGCACAAGCACTCAAAGTTCCAATTTGAGGCTCCAACGAGTAAGCGTATTCAATCCGCTCCAGAGAGATCTTCGTGAGAAGCACGATGAATATCGGTGCGTGAACTCAATCAGATTCAATACCGTTGTGTCACTAACAGCCCACCCCGAACTCACATATGTCAACGGATCTCTCAGGGCACCGAAGGCGAGGTCACCAATTTTGAGGTTTGCTTCCAAAATTGTGCTGCCTCTGACTGACGTAGATTCACCTCGAATTTTGGAGAGAAGACCCACGAGCGGCGTAGAGTGATAACCGACGACTCGGAATAGGAAAACGAAGACACTGTCAGAACGCGGGGCTCAGGTTTCGAGGATCAAATTTTCAGGGTACGGTCGCTCATGCCGTGCATAATGCTCAATACTGACACATGATGCACTAGATATAATTATACGCCGACGCTCCCATCTCCGAGTGGAACCTACTTTCGATGTATGTCCATTGGCTTTCATGTGCTATGCAACTCAGCATCACTCTCAGACCAACTCAGGATTGCGTTTCGTACTCTAGGATCCTGGATGCAATATCTAGTCGAGTTTTAATGGAATGCCGACTTATGTGTCCCATTGCAAGTTCATGGCTTCGTGTTGCTCGCGGTACACTCCATACTGACTCGGGAGTACTGAATGTGTGATATCGACGATCGGCGTCACCCACAATCAGTCCGTAAGTGATTAGCTTGTCAATCAATTCCGAGTCCGAGTCAGCAAGCTCACGTGAGACTGAAAACAGGAATGGGTGGTGCATATGCCGCCGCTGGAAGCACTTAAGATAACAAAGAACCATCTCCGCTGACAGGCTCTGACTCGGAGGAAGGAGATTCATGCATCGTCAGCGAGGTACCCAGGCAGGAATCGACAGCTTCCATTCCCCCAGCCGTCGAGAGACAGTTCCGATGGTTATTGAAGATGCGTATACAAGATCTGGGTTATAAACAAGCTCACGTACACGTTTAGAAGCATCTTCGAACAAAGAGTCGCAATGCAGGTTGCTTATGTTGTCAACAGATAATTATTTTCTTGCTACATGCTCCTTCGTCGAAGTGCGCGTCATTCGCAGGAAGGCGGCCGCGGAGTACCCTCAATTCAAAGCAGAGAGTTCATTCGCGCATGGATGCAGGCCCAGCGGCACGGTATCGAGTTACGGAAGATTGAGAGGTCGATATCCGACAGACATGCCACCGAACATGTCGACGGAGAGTTAAACCCGGCCCAATTCTGGATCGTGAGTCTCGTCTTCTGCGGATCTCTGCCAGTGTTAACGATGGCTGCCTCGTATCGTAGAGGAGTTACTCACAGTTGTGAGTGCACTCGCAAAAAACATATGTTTTATTTCGGTGAGTAGCAGTTTCGTTGTTTTGACATTCCTGACTGATCATCTTCAGAGATTCTTCCACTCATAATCTATCATTAAGCGGTAGATCTAACATCGAAGAAGCATGAGGAACACTCAGGTGGCGCGTGTACACAAACTCAATCACATTAAACACGCTGGTCACGTTACTGACGCATCACAGTCCACGACTTTGGATTCTGGCCCCCCGAACGGAGCATCCCATTCCAGCAAGCTTCCCTGCAAGCTGCAACTGCATAGCATATCCCACGACAATGCTCTTGTGGCTTGGGTTACGGGAAGCAGGCATCGCGCTCAAGATACGTCAAATAAGAGAGCGGCCTGACATTCAAGAGTGGCGTCTCAAACCCAAGGTAAGGGACTCTCACTTTCCGTCATATGAGTCGTTCCAAATCCCTGACGCGTATAGGCAACGGCGAACAAGGAAGACACAGAACTGGGGTTCGAGCGCGTCTCTCGGGCACTGCAAAAGATTGGGGGTGGCCGCCGACGATTTGAGGATCCGAGCGAGAACTCTGAAATGTAAACACGCCTCTGCACATGGTCCACCTCTTCGATGATGTGTCATCGCGTCGAGGGCGTCTTTCTGTCAGGAGGTGTATAAAAGGGCAGCGGAATGTGATGGGGTCCCTCATCCATTTTCTCTTCTCACTCCCCGCCCTCATCCCGTCTCCCTTTTTACTCCCTCCCTCATCTGCTCGCCCGCTCGCGCCTCCTGCCCTACCATCTGGCCCACGCCATGTCATGCGACCGCTCGAAGGTATGTTATGTTCTATATGTTTACCGCCACGCACATGTACTGATTCCCCTTTGTTAACGCATCAGATGTCCCCCTTCATGTCCGCATAGAGCCGTGCGACTCATGCGTTCACCATGCGACTGTAAGTGTATGCTATCTACTCGGTTGCCGTGCATGACTGACATATGATCACAGTAGAGCCTCCATCCTCGACCGCCGTCCCGTCACCTTGTCCCCTTGCACGTAAGTTCTCATGTCCATTTACATGATATAACCACGCTGACCGTCCCTTTATCACCCGTATAGGTAGCCCCCGTTCCCGGAATCTATGAGCCTTCGGGACGGGGAGACTATGCTCGTACGCCGGACCACGCAGAGACCGAACGACTTGTCACATGGGGAGATTATGGTCGTACATTTCAGGTATGTTTTCGCCCTCTGATCTATGACGCGACGCCTGCTGACTTTTACTTACGCAGGTATCTGACATGTCGAAGACCGCTGCAATATGTCATCGCGTCGTTTTGCAACAAGTTCGGTGAGTCTTCGTATCGTTATGTTACAGCGGACCCTTACTGACGTTAATTGTATCGCATATAGAAGCCCCCCTTTCACCCTCTGCATGAACCTTCGGGACGGGGAGACCAGGCTCGTACGTTGTATCTCGCGAAGGAGAATGTTTGCTTTGTAGGGAGAGATTATGCCCCTGTGTGTCAAGTGAGTTATTGATTTTTACCTTATTATGACGAATGCTGACTCCTTTCATTCAGCTATTATTATGACAGACACGCCAGCGGGTTACGGGGAGATTACGCCCGTATGTCGGGGCTCTGCAAGGGCACACAAACGCCTCGCATGCCGACACTTTGCAATATCAGGTTCGTTATTGTCTCCATAAACCGTGAGCAAATTGCTGATTCTATCGTATTTGAAGGTTAGATTACGCCAGGCTGCATTGCCTTGGAAGCGCGGACGTATGCTCGCGCTGCATGTACCCTTTAATCACCTCCCCATGTTAGTAGCTAGCCGTGATAATTGAATATTCGTTCTTCGTATTTGCTGCTAGTCTCCGACCGAGTATCATATTCTCAAGTGTGCTAAGCAGACCGAATACTATGAGCCTTCTATGTACGATAACATGCGTGCAGTGCTACTGGACACGAGATCCTTCGCACTTCTTACTTGTGTAATCTGTGTAGAGTGCTGATTGCACTTGTATGTTTATTTAACTTCGCACTCGGCTCGTCTATGTTCAAGGCGTAATGTATTCGATTAAATGAACGGGATAGCGAATAAAACAGGCATGTTAAGTGTGATTATACGTGCTGTAACATGCCCAATACCGCCGTGTGAACTTGATGCGCAAATACTGACCCATCTCTCCGCAAGGGCCACTGTGTCAAGGAACCGGATAGTCTGCCAATGCCCGAGTGATAGTGAAGCTCCTTGATGCCTGCTGTAACGGAGACTGTATGAGTAGATCTGGAGCAGAGCTCATCGCATAACAAACGAGAATGCACGTTGTTATCAGCACTCTCAGGCTATTCAGACCGGGAGTCCACTGGGAGAAAGCGGTCAGCACGACAGGGACTTCATAGCGGCAGTAACGACGCACCTGATATAGTTTTATTCCAGCATTCCTTGACTGAAGACATTCCCCCTTCTTGTTTGTATCACGGTGTATCGCCAGCGAGTGCTGCCTTCGTGAAACATGCAGAAGGGGTGTCAGGACGGCGAGGGGGAGTGTCTCGGAAGTCGACCGCTGCGCATACTAGCAAGCAAGTAAAGGAGCGATTTAAATTACATTACCGTATGCCACCTTTGCCCTTGTTCTTTCTTGTGAACCCTATGCGCAGTCAACGTAGCACAGACCTAAGTTCGAATGCGAGATCGAATGATTTATGAGTTTTGACTACATCGAGCACTCACCTGTAACACCAGACCCAGCCTATGTATATTAGCTTCTCGTGCTCCCAATTCCCAAGCTAGTGAGCTTCCTGATCTCTTGATAATGCGAGCAGGCGTTGTGCCGTCAGTGACGATCGTTGACTTCGCTGTGATTGAAGACGTCCGAGTTAGTATCGCTTTCGTGGACCTTATACAAACGCACCTCTGAATACACTAGTGGTGCCCCTACAAGTGAATGCCTTATAAAAGGCTGATAATGATAGATTGAGGAAGGTGCATGAAGTGATAGTGAGTGTGCAGGCGCAAGAGGTGGTCAAGACCAAGTGACGACTTGAGGTCTGATCTCAGGGTCAGGGACGATCGACCAACCTCGATCGACATGATCGCGGCCAAACTCCTGGATCGTCTCTCTCTTGCTTCGACCATGACCTTGTCGTCCTTGTCTGCGTACCTCCTTCTCGCACTCACCCCAATTCTTTGATAATGAAGCTTGCCGAAGGTGCCATTAAAGACAACATTGACCGGGAGCTCTTGGATTCGGTACGTGACTATCATCTTGTACCACGAAGCCAAAGGTTTCAAACTTTCCCGCTCACCCTCTAGGAATTTACTTGCCTCTCAGTCCATCCATCTGCGATAGACATGAGGCTTTCACACACCCTTCCCAAGCTCTCAGTGCCAAACGCATGTCGGCTCTTATGGTAGAAGATCGCGCAGGAAGCACGAGTCCTATTCGTCAAGCTGGGATTGAAGTACTGAGGCGGCCAGAGGATGTGGAAGATACGTTGTACATGGTGCATATGGTGTGTGATATACTCCTCGTTTCAGCTGCCATTGCACTAACAGACCGCTTCGTCGTTTCACGTAGATGAAGTATGTTGCTGGTGCACGCATATAGTCATTGGATCGTCCTCCAATAAACTAGCGCAATGTCCACCGCTGCATTCCTACCAAGATTCCCGCTACCTCCTCTCCTCTCGCAAGCTCACTCCACAAGATATAGCTTCTCTTTCCATCTCCCACGACTCCTGCAAGTTATATATTCGACGTCTACGCTGCTCTTCTGATCTGAACACAGCGCAACTCCTTCCGCACACATACCAAGATCCCCGCTATCCCTGCTCGTTTATTGCAACAGATCTCACAGTACATAGTTCTCTTAGGGTCACTGTAAGTATATACTGTCTCTTATACCACCAATATCGACACTACACATCCGCTCTAAACACAGCGTAATATCTACTACGTACCAAGATTCCTGTTATGTTCGCCTCTCGCAAAGGTTCTCAAGATATCGTCTCTTCGTATTTGACTCGAGGACTATATTGTAAGTACTCACAAGCCGCAATATCTTCTACATCAACGCTGACCTTCTGGTCTGAACACAATGCAATGTCCTCAGTAATGAGCATACCAAGATTCCCGCTACCTGCGCTTCTCTGCAGCAGTTCCCATGATATCGCCTCCATTTCCGTCTCCCATGGCATGGCATTCCTGTAAATAACCTTTAATATCTTCGACGTCGATGCTGAAATCCTGATCTGAACACATTCTCCTCAATATTCGTACCAAGATTTCGCTCTCGTCTCTTGCAACAGATTCTTCAATATCTCGTTCTCTGAGTGATATACCAGTACTGTAAGTACTTACGACTTTGATACCTTCGACGTCGATGCTGAAATTCTGAGCTGAACATAGCGCAGTGTCCCCCGCATACGTACCAAGATTCCCGCTACTCCTTAAAAGCTCTCAAGATATCGCTTCCGTTTCTTTCTCTCATGATCATACCGCAAGTACCTACTACCTTTAATATCTTTCGCGGTATCGCTGAACTTCTGATCTAGATACAGAGTAATGTCCTCAGCATACGTACCAAGATTCCGCTACCACCGTTCATCTCTCGCAAACCTTCTCAAGATATCGCCTCTATATCTCTACTCTGCTGTAAGTATCTTCAATACCTTCGACGTCGATGCTGAAATTCTGATCCGGACACAGCCTAATGTCTGTCGGATTCGTACCAAGATTACCGCTACACCTATTCGTCTCTCGTCGAGGTCTTAAGATACACTTCTGTTTCTTCTCCCAGAACTTTACGGTAAGTACTCACAGCTTTCGATACCAGACGTAGATGCTGAAATTCTGATCTGAACACACACTCCAGACCCCGGGCCGTCTCTGCCACAAAATCTGTATCGTCTAGCTATCAGCAAGTCCATTCGATGTATGCGAAGCCTCCGCAAAATGATTCAAGCACAAGGTCGACTCGAATCTCGTTTCGATAACCCATAACTCGGACAGGAGTGCAGTATGACGGGGAGAGAACAGAGAGGGCGTATTGTATGTTTATATCGATGGTGCGTTCCATATTCTCGTTCTTGGTATTATCGCGCTGATGACCATGTTCTCCGTTCTCGCACGTAAGCTGTGTGCCCGGTACATATGCAAATTCACGCTCCAAAAAACTAGCGCAATACCTGCCGCATTCGTACCAAGATCCCTGATACCCCTTCTTATCTCTCGCCAAAGCTCCCAAGATATCGTCTCTATCCCCTGATCCCAAGATTCTATTGAAAGTAAATACAACCTTTGACGTTACCAACACCTCTGCATTGGGGTCTGATAATGTAAAAGGATGTAGTTACTTGCAGCAAGTGGCTAGACTTCTGATCTGAACATGGGCTTACGAGTCGTCCCTGTAACCAAACCCGGGCTTCTCGTATCTTGCGTAAGTGCTCAAGATATCGCCTCTATCTCTTTATCCCAGATTCTTCTGTAAGTGTTTACAACCTTTAATATGATCGACATCGATGCTGAAAGCCTGATCTGAATACACTTGTAACTGTCTCTCGCAGTTCATCTCTCGCAAAAGCTCTCAAGATATCGCCTCTGTTTCTTTCTCCCAGGATTCTACCGTAAGTACATACGACCTTCAATATCATCGACGTCGATGCCGAACTCCGATCCGTCTCTGTAACCAGACCTCCAACCTCCCATATACCGTGTACCCGACTTGAAGCCACTCGAACACCAGAACTGTACTCCCAGATGCTTGAAACCCTATTGTTTTCAGTAGGACTTCGCGTATCTGTGAGCGCGGCTCCTTTGACAAGGCCGAAGATAACGTAGGTAGATGTGGATGGTAGTAAAGTTAAGTTTGGGGTATTGAGGTAGGGCTGATACGAACGAGATCTCGACGACCTTGATGTTAACGGGAGGCAGTGCAATACACAAGAATGTAGGAAGGCAGTATAGTAGAGCATGTGCATACGACTTCATACTAGGTATATCGTTATTTATGTGAGTAATGCTACTCAACAATAGTCTTCATACGGACGAGCTCAAGTAAGTTTAGTTTGTACTTTGCGCATTCGCATCCGTCGTGCACAGAGCTCGATCTCGTGTCGTAAGTACTGTTTGCCACCGCTTTGAGGATTAATCCATGATTACCCTACCATTGACCCACCTTTAACCCACCTTTACTCCTCCCATCGACATAATATAACTAACGTGCGTCGTTTATCTCGATGTCAATTCGTATATTTGCTATATCACTCGCATCGGTATGCCTTAAACGTATGTCATTAAAAACTACTGCTACCGCTAGCTATACAAGTACATACAATATACTCACTCGAAGGAAGAACAACGTACCTTCCGAGTTGGCTAGACTTTACTCTGAGTTTGAGACCCGATGCCCCGTCCATCCGCTCACATTCACTGCGCCGCAAGCCAGCTTCGTCCCACACAAGCTCTGGACACGCGCGAGGTGTAGATGCGCAATGTTGGGACGACGCGTTCATGTCCATACCACCAAAACATGATGCAAGAAGACGAAGTTGACTCACCTGATACCAGATACGTGTGTTGAGGGGCAGCAGATGGTGATGGAGCGGATTGGCAATCATCCATGTCTGTCTTGTATACAGCCTTCTCTCGTCAAGCTTGACGAAGATCGATAGGTCGTCGGTGGCCCTCTGCAGCATGGAAGGTATCGCCTCACGGTCACGCAGCCGGCGTCGCGTCCGGGTCTCTATAAACCTATATTGCGGGTGAGGCGAGCCTTCTCAAGCGCAGATCATCACACACCTTAAGATCCCAAATATTCCCAATCTTCTTCTCCCCCTCCTCCTGTTCCGTCGGCTCGACACCATCCGCCGAGCTCTCCAGCTTGAGACCCCGTTCGTTCGCCAAATGCAGCAAGCAAATAAAACAAAAGCTCGTGCTGATCTCCTCCATCTTGTCCCTCGGGTACGACTTCTTCAGCCCACCAATGACGTTCTCAAACACGCGCGGCTCAGAAGGATCAGTGGGAGCTCGGTCGTCCGTCTCCATAGCCTCCTCGCCCTCCTCAGGCACAACAATATCCAACCCCCTCCAAATATTCTCCTTCAGCTTCCGCACATCCACCCTCTTCGCCCTCTTCGCATAGTTCACAAACTCGGGCCGTACGCGTCTCGTCGGGCCCTGCGCACTGCTCAGCAATTCCTGCTCCGCATCGGCATCACCAGCAGCAATGTCCCCGTCGTCGTCGAATCCGCCGGTGTCGTCGTAGTCGTCTTGGAAGAATTGGGTGTTGAAGGGGATCGCTCCGCCGCCTTGCGCTGCAAGGGTGGTTAGTGATGCTAGAGTGCTAGGAAAGAGAGGCAAACTCACTTTGGTCAATGTCCTCCTCGTCAGCTCGCCCTGCAGCTTGGTCCGCGGCAGCCTGCGCCCAGAAGTTCTCGTCGATCTCGCCGTCAGCCCGATCTTCGAGACGTGCACGTTGGCCACGCATCTTCAGCTACAATCAAAGGTCAGTAAGAGTGAGCCAGCTTTAGTTTTCTCTCGCGCGTACGCACCGAGAACTTGGGCTTCAAGAACAACGTCACCAACTGCCGACTCGAAAAATGCATATCATCAGGCAGGGTATTATCAAACCTCTTGTCCTCCCTCTCCCTCTCCCTCTCCTTCCCCTTTCTCCCCTTGCCCCTTCTTGACGAGGTATGCGAGTTGGGCAGGGTGATACCCGCCCCCTTCGTCACAGGCGCGAACAGCTCCTTGGCGATGTCCTTGATGGACTTGTCCGAGGGAGTGAGGAAGTCGATCTTGAACGCCTCCTTCTTCTCCCGTCGTTTGGGACCAGCATCCGCCGTCTCCACGGCTAAAACAAGCAATGTGCGGTCAAAACACAACACCACATGCGAGAGACAAGCCACGTACGCCGTCGGACGACCTTCCGCAGCTTCCAATGCTCAGGCCCCGCCCAATTCTTCATCTTCGAATGGTCAAAATAATCAAACATCAACCCCCCTTCTCCATCGCCCTCCGTAGGCGCGACGAACAAGTCATTCTCGTTCGGCCCAGCACGACGCGGGTCGAACGGTACCGGTGCCCCTCCTCCACTACCACCCTCCTCACGTCCTTCAGCATGCTCCGAGCCAGCAGAAGGGCTGTCGAGCTGGTCGACGTAGTCGTCATGCACCGCTTGGTCGCCGACGAAAAAGTCTTCCACGGCGCCATCGACGTCCATGGGTTGCGCTAGAGCACCGTCGTCGTTGAACCCGGCGGGCTCGTTGTCGTCGTCGTCGTCCCAGGTGTCCACTCCGGCAATGTCGTCGCGGAACATGGTGAGGTCGTCCATCGCGAATGCGTCTTTGGAGAATGAGAAGCCGTCGAGGGAGTGGCAAATGGCTTTGTCCTCGAGGTCCTCGAGGTTCGGGAGGAAGTTCTCTGTGAAGGAATGTAAAGTCTGAGTTAACGCAATGCTAGAATGAAATGAACTCGACCACGTACTCCTGATCTCGGTGAGGTTAACCTCATCTGGTGGCTCCTCCAGGGAGTCCTCTTCCTCGCCATCTTTTGCTATCGAGTCGCTCGCGTCGAACACGACTCGCAGACTCCCGTCCGAGACGACACCCAAGCTGAGATGGTTCATGAGCAGCCCCTGCGCACCACCCTCGTCGAAATCCGCACACGTCTTCCTAAACAACGGGTCCACGCGAAAGCCTAGATCGAGTTTCTTGCTCCGTAACTGCGCAGCGTCCCTGGCCAATGTACTCGCAGGCCGATGCGTCTTCTTCTTCTTGTTCTGCTGCGACCCGCCCTCCTCGCCGCCCTCTTCGTCGTTCTCACCGTCGTCCTCGCCTACGCGTCCCTCGTTGGCGAGGTTACTGAGTAGCTTGCCGGTCTCGGTGCCGACGCTGTCGACACGGCTCGTCCAGATCTTGACGCACCCGTCGAGCGTGAAGGAGGCGCGTTGGAAGTTGATGGAGTTGTCGGCATTGTTCCGGAGAAGGGACATGTCGTGGAAGTAGTCGATGAGGGCGACGTTCCACGAGTTGTTCGCGTTGATTTTCTGTAGCGCAGTTAGTACCTGCTCAGTATAATGTAGTGAGACTGACATTGTCGGTAGCCATCTTCATCCACTCTTCGAAATTCGAGTTCATCACGTCCAGAGAGACCTGTATCCTTGGTGCCTCCTCGACAGCAGGCAGCTGCTTCTGCCTCCCATGGGCCGTCGGTCGTGCGGGGTCCTGTTCAGCAGCTCCCTCCCCCGAGGGTCCCGCCTCGCCCTCCTCCATTGGCATCAACGACACCTTTGCACTCTTCCTCCTCCTCCGCTTCTCAGCAGCATCATCGTTCAAACTGACAGACTTGAGCGGCGGTCTGCCCGAGTCCATGTTGAGACTTGTGTCGTAGACATCGCTGAGGCGTTTCTTGGAGAGCGTGCGCTGCGGTTTGGGGGTCGGCTGCTCGTCATGGTCCGTGTCGCCGCCCGAGTCGTCGTCTGCATAGAGTGGTGCTGATTCCTCGGCTTCCTTTTTTGCGCGAGAGGCTCTGGAAGGCGGCATTGTCAGCGTTGGTCGAGACGAAAGAGGCAGTCGAAAGTTGGAACGCGGACGCGGGGGGACGCGATGCACGTGACCTTTACCGCGTGCCTTCCTTTTGCGGACTTATGTCGTCTAATTTCGCACTAGTCGATATTTGTGGTACTGCTCTGCACGGTCAAGATACAAGCTGTGGACGATGTGAGGGATGGAGGTCATCTCACAAACTATATACGAGACGCATTATATCAGGCCGACAACAGTGGGACGAGTTAACAGCGTCTATTTGGGGTTTGTTGAGCTTGAAGCTTGAAGGTTGTGTTCGACTTTCAAGTTATCAATTCTCCTTTACCACGGTGTGCAACAGAGTACGCATCATGACGCGAGCAAAGTATACTTCTCAGAGGTGAGCCAGTTCCGTGTCAAATGTTTCACACACTGACCATTGTGAATAGAATCTTTCAGCTAACACGCTTACGTGTTAAGTACACTGGCATACCTCTGTGACTGCTGGGATAGCTACTCTTAGAGCGATTGGAGAAGACCTCACAAGTATCGCTACAAGTCGGACCTATGTCACGATTGAGCGGATCCCCAGAAAGAAAGGTTTGAGCGTATTCTCGAAGACGAAGAACGACAACACGCTACGCTGCAGTGAAACCTCGTGAAGCTGACAGAGGTGGCAGCACGGGGTCACGAGCCGATTAAGGTCAGTATATCTTGACTCTGTCTATTCCACACAGTATCAACTCCTCCACCCGGGCCTGGGACTTGTGCAGAGCAGATCTTGACTATAGACTTCAACGTTGAACGTTGCTCGATCTTCGGTCACGAGGCCTCCTGTAGACGTCTTTGTTCAAGGAGAGGTCTGTGAGCGGCAACTGCGGCTGCATCTACATCCAAGACGTTAAGCGTGAGTAGGTATCTTGACGATCTGGTTCTTGGTCTACTAAGTTGCTTGCTGGCAGCTTCTTCAGCGACGGCCAATCAATGCAACTGAGCTGCTATTTTTGGTCGGTTACACGTTATTCTCTGTTATAAATTCATGATGCTGACATCGGATACTAGGTTTGAGATGTGATACACCCTTCTGTGCTCATTAATGGAGAACACCTGTTA
The DNA here is from genome assembly GCA_037042295.1 of Irpex sp. Y119-03. Lineage (NCBI taxonomy): Eukaryota > Fungi > Basidiomycota > Agaricomycetes > Polyporales > Irpicaceae > Irpex > Irpex sp. Y119-03. Next base: position 40,561 of record JAXQKB010000137.1, on the reverse strand, counting down.
ACCATATGCTACCACTCATTCTCTGGTATAATCATTTACCTCTCCCTTGATAATTCATTCATTACAGACACGCGGATGGTAATGAAATTCGAAGGAGGCTGGCTCAACGTAAGTTACCTCCTTACGCTTCTAAACAATTCTGTTAACTACGAACATGCAGATCATGACCCCCTTGAATCATATTATGTCATGATCTGTCGTCAAACTCGAGCAAGTTTAACGCTGGACTGCCCTTAGGCCTTGACTTTGAACTTGAAACCGCGGTACTAACTTCCTGCACAAAACCATAGGTGCATGTATGTACTCTGAGTCCAGTTCTGCTGCCTGTGTCGCTCTCATACCACATTCTTCTCAGCGTCGAAAATGCCGCGCAGGCCCTTCAAAGACACAGAATGTTCCATTCCCTCATACGAGCCCTCACCGGATCGATCTCTCGAGGCTTGATAACTCGAGATGCATCATCTTCGTGCGTGGCCGAGGCTTTTCATCATCAGAATCATCGTCATCTACAGTCGTTTAAGACACGGAAGTGTGAGGTGTTTGTTTCGCTGCCAAATACCCCCACCCCCACCCCCAACTCCCAATTCTTCTCTCCATTGTAGCTCACACTCGCTGAAATACTTTGCACACTGCCTGAAGCTGCCATGTCTTCCGATGTCACAGTCCTGGAACAAGCGTGCGTTGCCCGAACTTCAAGTTGCTACGTACTCATGAAATATTCACCAAAATGTACAGGCTCATATCCAATTATGTCAATCATTCCGCTAACGGCAAGTCTTATGTTAATCTATATTGATTTACCCGATTCTTACTCCTTTCACCACGACTTCCCTTGCAGTTTGGTTTTTGTTCGATTGCGTAATCACTCTATCTCAAGAGGTAGACGTCATATGGAGGCGAAAATGGAATGCAACGACTTGGTTGTATGCGCTCACGCGCTACAGTTTAGTTATGGATATGCTCGCTCTTTTACTGCCAGTGTCGAATTCTGTGGTGAGCGGAGTTTAACAGCCTCGGCATTGAATAGCGGTTGACATTTGTGGTACTATAGAGGTATGCTTTGACGTTTCATGAACTCTGCGCATCAAGAACCTAAAGTTTGAGTGCCATAACAGCTGCACAGTTGTCATGCACGTTGACCAGGCTCTCATATTAACGCAATATCTATGCCTTGCATGTGAGTGTTATTTCCCGACATCACGAGTATACCACGAGCTTGCTGACTCGCCAAATCTCGATGCAGGGTTCTCCGCACTGCGAGTATATGCATTACTGGATGGCAAATATCTTGTGCCGGCTTTAGTGCTATTGCTGAATGTTGTACCCTTCGCGACGAATATTGTGAGTGCTAGAATATCACGCGGATATGTGTAAGATGGATACACAGGTTCAAGTTCAACTTTTCAAACAGCATTGTGGCCAACAATACTGTGGAATGCACGTTCTTTCCGGGAGTATCAAATGCTCTCAACCTATCGTAAGTTGCGAGCTCGGCAATTGAACTACATTCTAGTAAAATCATTCATTTTCCAGATGTCAGTGCACAGATTAAAAGCATCACTCTCTGTATTTACAAAAAAGATGCAACAGTTTCGTTGGCTACGCGCATCTCCGTGATCATAGGTGATGTGCTTGTCTTAGCAGTCACCTGGACGAAGACAGCTCAGGCATACCAAGAGGCGCACCGACTAAACATCAGGGCTCCTCTTGCGACAATGCTCTTCCGTGATGGTGCGATGAAAGACTAGTCGTAGTGTTTCCTCTCCAATTACTGATGAAGACCTTCGCAGGGACGATTTACTTCCTGTACGTCCTCATAATTCTCCATGTATCGTTGTCAAAGAGTAACATAATGCTCGTGACTATACAAGGATCCTTTTGGTCTTGAATATTCTCCAAATCATTGAGGATAACGTTGTGAGTTTCTCGTATGCAGTGTATGTCAGTATAGTGATCGGTCATTCTTTCTCCCTGAGTACAGCCGGTTTTGCTCTCAATTAACTTTGTAAATCCTTTTTCCACCTCGTATGCCGTCCTTCTACCATACTCATGCGCTCACTTACGAACTTCGCATGCAGCATACCACCGATGATTGTATGCCATTTCATCCTGAACCTGCGGCAGATTGAACCTGCTGGAAGCTCCTGGGCATCTGCCAACCAGTCACACAGTCTTCGCTTTGTTGGAAATATGGGACAGTCGCTGCAGTTCGTCGAGGATGCGAACGGAGAAGAGGAAGAGGTGCCTGGGGTCGAAGGTACTTCCGCCGAAGCCGGTGTATCTTTGTGGCCAGAAATTACCACTGAGGCAGCTGAAGACCCGGAGGTAAATGAAGAGTATGTCGGACGCAACGATGATGTCGAGCAAGTGAGTCCATACAGTTATCCCAGCCACCTCAAGCCGGGAATTCTACAGCGGTGGCGTAAAAACCAAGCTGACCTCTCGCCTTACTGCTAGGAGCCTACATTTGTGGATGTCTGAGCGACGCGGATAGACTGTCACATCGACGTCGAGCTGGGCTTGGCATCGGTGACAACTGCGAAGAAGCCCCTTAAGGGTTTCGTACAAACGCTCTCTCACAGAGACCCCGAGATTCTCGATTCCGAACGTGGCTCATTCTCTATGTTCCAATATTTATTCGTGCATTGTTATCTATGTATATGAAAGTGGGCTGTGCTTTGTAGTGATAAGACCGTAATTTATGGCAGAAACTGGTTCGTTCACAATGAGCCAGCTGGTAACTTATACAGGTTCAAGAATGCGTGTTGAAGCGTTAAGGAGGGAGAACATGAGGAGACAAATTCATATCCATCAAGTCCAAGTACGAAAACAAGTCGAGGAACATACAAATCTAATCACTCTCCCAGCAGCAGAGAACACGACTACAAAAACAATCCTCGCTCTCAATAATCGATGAGCTAAATAATTCTCTTTTGCATCATCCCCAACGCAGCCCCCATTCTGCATTTTCTTCGCAGCCTTGTCTCATGTAACGGAGACGATCCCTGCGAGTTCATATATGTATCTTTCATCACCACCATCAACGCAGCCCCCATGTCTGCATTTTCTTCGCAGCCTTACGACAGAAACAATCCCGCGAGTTCATCGACATCTTTTCATCACCACCATCAACGCAGCCCCCGTTCTGCATTTTCTTCGCAGCCTTATAGTCTCCGTGTACGTATTATATCCACCCACTGGCACCCCGAGTGGGTGGTCCATCGCAGCAGGGAGCCAACAATGTACAGCAGGGGATCTGCGGTTGCCAGTGACCAGAATAGATGTGGTACTTAGTCGGCGTGCGAGTGGGGGCGGTTCAATATTGGTGACCTGGTTTATAATGCATGATGTTGCGCTGGGTTCGTCCTCGGAAGGCAGAGGTGGTTGTTCGAGAGATGCGTCGGAGAAGCGAGCCAGAGAGGATGTCACCGAGGAGGCAAGCCCAGGTGGTCAGCATTACGTAGTTTCCAGATTAGATGTCATCGAGAGGAAGTGGCTCTTCGTCGAATGTACAAGCCTGCCCTAGAGATCCGGGAAGAACCCGAGGGGTGAAGGTAGGAGAAATCCCAGGGAGGGCGACGAGACATAGCGCCTACTGACTGACCTTCAGTCACCAGCATGAATCGCAAACGAACCAGATCACTCACCGTCAACTGCGCAAGGTGAGACGTGTTTCGGTTGAAAGAGACGTTGATCGAGTACAGGGCGGAGGGCGCCACGACAGACGATGAGCAACAAGGTCCGACGACGACAATGACAAGGCTAGAGAGACATAGGGTCCGCCAGATAGACTGCAGGTGACGCAGGTGTTGACTTGCGAGCTAGAAGAAGGTAGTCGAGAGGAGGAAGGTGGTGGAAGAGAGGAAAGAGCGGTGAGGGCTGACATGCGACGGCGAGAGGGTCTTTATAGAAATTCAACCACCACCACAGCTGACATAACTTGACAGACAAGCCAACCGAACCGTCGCCACGTTCGCCCCCGACGATCGACGTGTCGTTTGGCATCGGTCCAGATTGAAACGGGGCAGCTGCACAACGCGAAGTCAGCCCAGCCGCGGAGAGAACCTCTTTTCGCGCATGCACCAGTTTACTGTACCATGTTGACTCCTCTTCATTATATACAGCTGCACCCCGAGTCCAAGTAGCCACCTTCAACGATTAGAAAGTGTATCCAGCACGGAACGTCTCATGTAGAGAGCTCCGCAGGGTGAGTTGCGGTGTGCCTAAAGTAAACATGACAACCTTTGTTGTACCCTGAAGACATGGATAAGAACGTAGGGCATGAGTACCGAGTGTTGGGTGGCTGAAGCGTTAGATGAGATGGAGGCAGGTGTAAAGATCTAGAGTCATCCCAGCCTACTTATGTGCTCTTATACCACGTGGGATGGTATAACCCTGACCATGATCGCAGTGATCTCACCTTGGCCACTCAACTTAAAAGTACTCATTGCTTGCAACAACACTAACTTTAATCTTTCAAGGAAACGGGGATCAGTGTCTTGAATAAATATGGACGATCTCAGAGACCGCTTTGTCATCGTTGTCCTAGACATCCACTCTGTATCACCGCCTCCGAACAAGAACACCAAGCACATAAGTCTGTGTCGCTAGCATCTTTCTTTGATACTATCAATTCTACTCACCATACCAATGGCACCTTAGGAACGCTACCACGTCTTCTCCCTACCTTCTACACTACTCGACACCTTGGTCTATCCTGAGGTACGAGGTTTATCAGAGGCCGGTCACAAGCATACCTTGGTCCCGCGGACAACCCTTGGACAGGCTTCATAAGATGAGCCCATTCGCCTGTCTTCCCCGCCGCCACCTTGTTCCACGGGCGTGCAACATCTGCCAGTGACCGCCCTGGGTGACGCCTTCGCCGACGTCGAGCGAGCAACGGGCGCACTTTCGCTCAGACTGGCATCGGTACAATGTCAAGATGCGCGTCGCCGGAACGCTGTCTCGGGATCGGAGACGCAGTTTGGTCAGCGTACTATGCTAACATGGGAAGTGAACTACACAGTTCACTTCCCATTCATCGACAGACTGCACCTATGTACGACATTGGGGATTTTTGCATATCGTTACTTGATGTATTGGCTATGCTGTCAAATATTTACGCACCATTTCATGAAGAAACCAGTGCGTGAGAGGCATCGCACGAGGATGACTTTTTCACGGCCAGGTGAGGGGTCGGTCACGGGCTGTCACGCTAGTTCTAGTGGGCCGGCGCTCGAGCTTTGGCGGGGGAGATGTCACGGATTGTCACGCTGTTTCAACATTTTCATCCGCTGTGCTCACTACAATGCTGATACCATCCCGGAACAATTTTTCATAGATTCTCTATAGTGTAGATAATATTTATACTCAGTCCTAAAGCCCCTCGTTCAACGGAGAAGTGTGGATCAGTCCCAAAGCTCGAAATCAGTTCAGTTCAGGTCGCAAAACACCAGTATATGAATTTTTGATCAAGCACGAGCTCGTATTCCAGCATGATACTTCGGGATGTGGATGACACACTGTCTTTGCGCATATTGGAATTTTTTGGGGGCACCAGCATCGACGTAGCCTTTGCTATTCCGAAATAGTTCACTTCCCATTCACAGTTCAGTTAAGGGGTTGTCATAGTACCTTGACGATTTCGGTCGAGTTGCTTGTCCGCGGCTTCCTCAGCGACGATCACAGGCAATTAATGCAACTGAGATGCTATTTCGAGTCGGTTGTATGTATGTAAATTTAAGATGCTGACATCGGATAGTAGGTTCGACGTGTCACCGGGCCACGGTGGTAGACCCTCCTGTGCTCAGGCCTCATTAAGGGAGAACACGTATCTCCTATGCTGCCACTTATTCTTTGGGACGATCATTCACCTCGTCTCTTGAGAATTCATTCATTACAGATATGCGTACGGCGATGCAAGACAAAGGAGGCTGAATTTAACGTAAGTCACCACCTTACGCTCTCAACAATTTTGTTAACTACGAACATGCCGATCATGGCCCCCCTGCGTCATATTATGCCACGATCAGTCGTCAAACTCGGCCAAGTATGATGCTAGGTCGCTCTTAGGCCTTGACTTTGAACTTGAAACCACGGTACTAACTCCCTCTGTAAAAACATACATAGATGCTTGTACAGTACGTACTCAAGTTCTGACGCCAGTGTCGCTCTCATTCTTTTCAGCGTCGAAAATATCGCGCAGGCTTTTCACAGACATACATTCAAGTTGTTCCATTCCCTCGTACGAGCCCTCACCGGGTCAATCTCTGGAAATCTGATGACCTGAGATGCATCGTCCTCACGTGTGGCTGAGGCTTTTCATCAACAAAATCATCGACATTCGTATAAGACACGGAAGCGCGAGGTGTCCATTATCCTTGTTACCAACCCGACTTCTTCTCTCCATCGCTAGCTTACACCTGCTGAAATAGTCCGGACGCCCTTTGAAGCTGTCATGTCTTCCGATATCTCGGTCCTAGAGCAAGAGTACGTTGCCCCATCTCCAAGTTGCTACGTGCTCATGCAATATTCACCCAATGTACAGGCTCGCATCCACTTACTTCACTCTATCCGCCGAGGGCAAGTCTCACTGGCATGTTCACCTATATTGATTTACCCGGTTCTTACTCCTTCCGCCGCGGCTTCCCTTTCAGTTTTGTTTGTGTTCGATTGCGTAATCACTCTATCTCAAGAGGTAGACGTTATATGGAAACGAAAGTGGAATGCAACGACTTGGCTGTATGCGCTCACGCGCTACAGTTTAGTTGTGGATGTGATCGTTCTTCTCGTACCTATCTGGAATTCTGTGGTGAGCCGAGTTCAACAGCCTTGGAATTGCATAACGGTTAATCTTTGGGGTCATATAGAGGTATGTTCCTGCGTCCCATGTACTCTGCGCATCGAGGGGACTGAAGTTTGAGTGCCACAACAGCTGCGCTGTTGGCGTGTACATTAACCAGGCTCTCGTATTAACGCAATATCTATGCCTTGCATGTGAGTGTTATTGCCCTGCATCACGAGTATACCATGAGCTTACTGAATCGCGAATTCTCCATGTAGGGTTCTCCGCACTACGAGTCTATGCACTACTGGATGGTGAATACCTTATGACGGCTTTGGTGCTATTGCTGAATGTGGCACCCTTCGCAACAAATATTGTGAGCAATAGAGTATCATGTAGACATTGATGAGATGGGTACACAGGTTCAAGTTCAACTTTGCAACCAGCATTGTGCTCAATAATACTGAGGAATGCTTGTCCCGTCCGGGAGTATCAAATTCTCTCATACTATCGTAAGTTTCGATCTCGGCAATTGAATAATTTTTGACATCACTCGCTTTCCAGACGTCAGTGCACAGATTAAAAGTATTAGTCTCCGTATTTATACACAGGATGCAACAGTTTCGTTGGCTACACGCATCTCCGTGATCATAGGTGATGTGCTGGTCTTAGCAGTCACCTGGACGAAGACAGCACAGACATACCGAGAGGCACGCCGACTAAATATCAGGGCCCCTCTTGCAACAATGCTATTTCGTGATGGTACGATGCAAGAATCAATCGTATTATTTCCTCTTCAGTTACTAATGAAGAGCTTCGCAGGAACAATTTACTTCCTGTGCGTGTTTCTGATTAGCCATATATCTTTGTCAAAGACTCATACAATGCTCATGACTACACAAGGATCCTTTTAATCTTGAATATTTTCCAAACGATTGAAGATAACGTTGTGAGTTTCTCGTATGCAGTGTATGCTAGTATAGTGATCAGTTATTCTTTCTCCCTGAGTACAGCCAGTTTTGCTCTCAATTAACTTTATAAATCCCTTTTCCACCTCGTATGTCAGCCTTCTACCATACTCATGCGCTCACTTACGAACTCCGCATGTAGCATACCACCGATGATTGTATGCCATTTCATCCTGAACCTGCGGCAGATTGAACCTGCTGGAAGCTCCTGGGCATCTGCCAACCGGTCGCACAGTCTTCGCTTTCTTGGGAATATGGGACAGTCGCTGCAGTTTGGTGATGAGGACGCGAACGGAGAAGATGAAGGTGTACCTGGGGTCGAAGGTCCTTCCGCTGAAGGCCCTGTGTCTTCGTGGCCAGAAATCACGATCGAGGCGGCTGAAGACCGGGAGACGGATAAAGGGTATGTCAGACCCAGTTACCACACCGAGCAAGTGAGTCCACACCTTTGTCCGAATCACTTCAAACCGGGAATTTTAGATCAATGGCGTGAAAATCAAAGCTGACCTCTCGCCTTACTGCTTAGGAACTCACATGTGCAGATGTCTGAGCGACGCGGATTTTGACTGTCACATCGATTTTGAGCTGAGCTTAGCATCGGTGACAACTGCGACTCGGATGAAATCTCTTAAGAGGCCCGTACAAACGCTCTCTCCCCACGCTTCCGAATGTGAATCATACGCCGCGTTTCCAATATTTATTCCCGTACCGCTATTTATGTATTATGAAAGTGCGTCTTGCTTTGTAGCGATAAGATCGTAATTTATGGACTGGTTCGTTCACATTGAGCGTGGACGACGGGCCGATGATCAATCATCTGCACACGCAATGGCTACACTTCCACACCGCCTCCAAGGCATTAGCTGAGGCCTACTAGTCAATGTGTTGCAGTGCAAAGGCTTGCGTTCAACGTATTCACTGCAATTCTGCCGCCCTTCCTGTGAAAGCTGAGACCGAAGTCCAGATTATCTGCTATGTCTCAGTGAGCGATATCAGACAGCCACACGTAGCTGCGTATCATCAACAGCAACAGTACTAGTCCGCTGCCTACTAGTATACCTAAGTATCGCCATATGGCACTCATGGTTGTTGTTGAATATTTGAATGCGGATTCCTTGGGGTGTTGGGGGATCTGGTTTTCGGGTCCTCGAGCACTCATTGTTGTCATCATTACTCACCTTTGTGTTCATTCCATCTGGATAATTTGACGGTATACTTGCACTCATCTGTGGAGCTGAGTGCCTGTTCTCTGACCATCCTCTGGGCTTCAGGAAAACTGGCAAGGAGGGCGGCAGCCGACTTCAAGTTATCATACTAAGTAGGCTCGTAATTAGCGCTCAGCCTCTGTAGACCTCCTAATTGGACAGCGCCAAACTTTAACTTCCTTTTGCAGATGTCATCTAATCTCCTGCTCGTCCGCTGATTCCAGCTGGAGATCTTTGCGCATTACTCAGCGCCGTATCTTTCAAGTTGAAACCCCTCCGAGGATCAGTATTTCGGATACGATCTCGTCTACTGCTTTGTCATCTAGTAGTCATCTCCTTCTGAGTCACCCTGTAGATCAAACGTCACCGCCTCCGGACAAGGATACCAAAGCACATAAATTTGTATCCCTAGCGTCTTTATCTTAGTACTATCTATTCCACCCAGCACACCAATGGCACCCCAAGAACGCTACCATGTCTTCTCTATACCACCCACCCTACTCGACACCTTGGTCCCGCGCACAATCCTGACACAAGCCTCACAAGACGAATCCACTCGTCCGCCTTCCCCACCGCCACCTCCTGCACCCACTCAAAACGGTGCTGCGCGGGCGTGCAACATCTGCTTGGGTGCCGCCTTTGCCGACGTCGACGAGCAGAGAGCGCACTTTCGCTCAGACTGGCATCGCTACAATGTCAAGATGCGCGTTGCCGGGTCAAACGCCGTCTCAGAGGCGCGATTCGGTCAGCTCGTAGACGGTGAGCTGCTGCAATTTATACATACATATCTTCACAGCGCACACACGCATATCTGACCATCTACTGCTCGTAGGACTAGAAGATTCGATATCAGGCTCGGCGACCACCTCCTCCGAGTCCGAAACAGACGACTCGGACGACGCAGTACACACCTTGGTCCAGAAAGCCAAGAAACTCAAAGCCCGGGAAGACTCATCCTCATCCGACGACCCATCCTCGTCCTCGAAAATCCCCAACGCACCAGTCGTATGGTTCCACTCTCCTCCCACAAACACCCAAATCGGCGTGTACAAGTCTATCTTTCCCTCTCCTCTCGCCTCCTCCTCTTCCTCCTCGGGGCAAGAGTTTCTGGATGAGTTGAAGGCCATGCAAGGTGGAGGCGGTGGGGAGAACGGACGCAAGTGGGCGTTGTTCATGACTGCGGGCGGGCACTTTGCCGGTGCCATTGTGAGGGTGTCGAAGCCTGACGGTGAGGAATATGAAGAACCTGGTACGACCAAGCGCGGCAAGCAGAAAAAGCCGAAGCCGGATACGGAGGTGCTTTTGCATAAGACGTTCCATCGGTATACCAGTACGTCGTGTCATTCACTCACACTGCGATTGATTTGAGGAATAGGGTGCTGATTGAATGGTGTGATGTAGCGAGGAGAAAACAAGGTGGCTCGCAGTCTCTGAACGATAATTCCAAGTCGAAAGCTGTCAGTGCTGGAGCTATGCTCCGACGATACGGAGAGCAGGCCTTGCGAGATGTACGTATTCTCTCCACCCTACACCATACGCCACATCAGCACAATCAAGACCATGCCATTTTGTTCTTGATTCTAATGGGATGATAGGACATTCGAAATTTGTTAAACGACTGGGCAGAAGAGCTCGAAGACTGCGAACGCATCTTCATCCGCGCCAGCGTATCGAATCGGAAGATCTTCCTCGGCTACGAGGGTGCTCCTCTCCACAAAGGTTTGTACTCCTTCATCCTTCAGAGTCCATTTCGAACAGACATTCACAATGGTATTATCTTATAGACGACACCCGCCTCCGCACATTCCCCTTCCCCACCCGGCGCCCCACCCAATCCGAGCTGCTTCGCTGCCTCCTCGAACTCACCCAAGTCAAACTCTCCCATCTCACAGAAGACGCCCTCCGCGCGCAGGACGAGGCGTTCCTTGCCTCTCTCCCTAAACCCAAGCCCAAACTCCTTCCCTCGTCAATATCTTCAGCACAGACAGGACCTAGAGATGAGAAGAAAGAGAAGGTGGTGCTGACGCCGGAGGAGCTTGCAAGGCAGAAGGCCGAATCCGAGCTTCGTAGTCGGTGGGAACGCGCGATCGAGATGGTCGAAAGAGGGAGGGTGGACGCGTTGAAAGCTTTCTTATCAAAAGGCGATCCACTGGGAGGAGGCGGAGTCGATGCTCGTATGCCAGAGGGCGTCGCAGATGGATTGCAGGGCATGACGCTGTTGATGGTCGCTACGAGGAAGGGACGAGAGGAGGTGTTGAGATGGTTGTTGGAGGAGGAGAGGGCGGATCCTACGATCGCCATCGTTCGTACTGCTGGGTCATCAGCAGATCCTCCAGAGAATGTGGAAGGCGAAGACGAGGATGAAGCGTCCCGTCCCCTCGTGGGAGGTACGAGAAGAACAGCGTACGACTTTGCGACTACGAAAGCCGCACGTAACGTATTTCGTAGATGTGCGGCTGACCATCCGGAGTGGTGGGATTGGCTCGGTGAGGGGCGGGTTCCGAGTGTACTCAGCAAGGAGATGGAGGAGGGGAGGGAGGAGAAGAAGAAGGCGAGGAGGAAGGGGCTGAAGGACAAGATTCGGGAGCGTGAGGCTCAGAAGGAGAGGGAGGTTGTTGTGGAGGAGCCGAAGCCGAAGCCCGTAGAGAAGGTGAAGGTGAAGGAGAGAGACGATGGTCCGAGGAAGTTGGGTGGATCGAACACTGCGCAGGAGAGCGTGATGGGGTTGACGCCGGAGATGAGGGCTAGGATTGAGAGGGAGAGGAGGGCACGGGCTGCTGAGGCGCGATTGGGCAAGAAGTAGTTGTTGAGAGTGAGGGCGAGGAGTTTGTGGGGTTTGTGGGGTTTGTCGACTCTTATTGTGTATTGAATTTGTGTTGGCTGATTATCGTCATTGTAGCTTTACGTGTCTTGAAAATGAGCGACCTGTCGCCCTGTACTTAGCTGGTATACCACACTAATGCATTTATACATCAATCAAGGACCGCATATACATCGCAGTTGTATCCGCATAAGGCTGCCTTAGTTCCAAGTTGGGTGGCACTGTTGCCCGTCTCAGGCTTGTGGGCGCCAGGCCGTTCACAGCGAACTTGCCTTCAACCATCAAGTGTGAGTATTTTCTACACTGTATTTCATGAAGCTTTGCTGATTCGTGAAACCAGTTGAAACAACTCCGATTCGACAACTTTTACGCGGTCAAAGCGGGAGTATGGCCTCTCTGACCGATTATCACAGCAGAAGCTAGAAGTGAAGCGGGCATATACCGTACTGGCTTGCCCGCCTGCTCCTCTCTTCACGCCTTCCGGCTGGATGTAGACGATACCTACCCCCACGGCAAAAGAGATCCTCCCCACTATCTTCTAACTCCCCGTGAAAGTCTTCCTTACACATTCGCACTTGGTGTAGAGATCATCGCTCGCGGTGGCACGCTCAATAAAATCAATACTTTAGAGCATGATCTTCGCTTGCATTGCAAAGAACTGTATGTTCGTTATTAGTCAATATAATTGTGAGTATGCGCAAACTTTTGCCAAATGTATGTTGCTTCTCCCTCTTCAGGCTAGGAGTAGGCTTTGGAGACAATCCCCTATGATGTACCTCGTCGAGGAGTAGCTAGGTGGGATGATATACTACTTGGTCTGCTCTACCATAAGTCGTAACATACGTTCCGGTTCTTCATGATGTACCTGTCATCAATAATATGAGTATGCTATGAATAGAGCATAGAATCATCACGCACCCAACAGTTCGTATTCTCGAGTCGAACGAACCGCACGTCTCTCCGTTGCTCGCCATCTCGAGCAGGTTCAGTCAAGGTATCGTGCAACACCCTCGCCGCCCACGCAGCCGTCCAGAAGCTCATGTCCGCCCACTCAACGATGACGTTCACGTCCTTCCATCTTCCTTTGGTGTCAAGAAGCGCACGACGAGTGATCTCCTTCGCCACGCTCCAGTGCACGAAAAGTGGACCCGTACGCTCGGCGACGTCGCGGCATGCGAGCTCTACCATGTCCTGCTCCTTCATGCGAGTCGGCTTGTACTTTGGATCGGATGAGGTTCCGGATAGGTTTTTGCGTTTTATGATCGACTCAGGAGTGACTGATTCCAGACTGGGGAACGGTTCATGCCAGGCGGTCGTCCACGATACAAAGGTTTGTGTAACCTTGTCGGGGGACAGAGTGACGTCCTTCAAGGGGTGCTGGGTCCCCGCAGGCTCAGGAATACCGAACACCACGCTGGGGCCGTCTGAAACACGCTGATCAGCTTCTCCGAGACCTTAGACATAGAGCGCTGATGTTCGTACCATGTATGATTACTGTTCTGACGTACTGTTGTAGTAGCGAGTACACATGCTCGTTCAAGGAGTCAAGGTTCCCGAGTAGCGCCAATGCATGGGCGCAACCAGCTGAGCGACACAGAAGAACCACACCTCCAGTCTTTCCGCTTGGGCTCTGACGTGGCAGTGGGAGTCTCTCTTGTTTTATGACATGAGCCATAACCTTGGCGATCGCGTGCGCCTGTTCGCGAAGGATAGTGGCTTGGTCTTCTGTATCGTCGGAATGTAGTAATGCCAGCTCATCCTCGGTGAACGGTGAGGAGCCCAGATATTCTCTCGGATGAATCGCAACAAGTCGCAGGTTGTATTTCGCAGCGTGGGGAAACATGCGACGGAAGACACCTGTATATTCCTCAGTATCAAATTAGTAGTTTATTACGCACACACGTACCTCCATGCCACAGATACGCGTTCACTAGGAACACGGTTGTATAATCGGAGGTCTGAGGAGCCCCAGAGTCCTCGTATTCCAGGACGTTTCCCTTGCTATCGATGGGTGCGAATGGCATTCGGACGGCGTGCGAGAGGTGAGATGGTGAACAAAAGCTGGGGATGCCATGTTTCCTACTTTATACAGCATGCCGTGAGGCTGCACTGCGTTCTTCTTCTTCCCTGCCGGTAATCCGTAATTACACCCAGGCTGTCATTCTCGCTTTGCTGAACACTTTTCGCAGCGCACGGAGATGGACTAGCGAGGACATGGTGGAAGTGTGAATAAAGAGATGATGGTGGCTATTTCCTTCTAACTGACAAACCGCGAGCGCTCCATGTCTGGCAATTGACTACGACCTCCATCAGCTCGTCGGGTACGTTCATATCGCACGTTGAGCAGAAATATAAGCATACTGACGAGAGTGTTAGAGGCCATTAACGGCATGTCGGATGTACCACAAACAGATGTCTCTCGGCCGTCTGCGCTTCCAAGCGCAAACCTCCTTCCTCGGGCGAGCCAGCCCACAATCGACCAGAATTCCGACGAGTATCTGGATGCCATAGAGGAAGAATGGAACAAGAAAGTGGATGTCGAGGTTGAAACATTGGTCGACGGCATGGTGGACCTCGTGAGCTTAGCCTCCGTGTGTATTCTTCGACTTCATTCAGAAATGAACTGGTCGCTGACGCATGGGTCCAGATTGGGAACAAGGATAAATTTCGCGTCGCACAAGAGGCATTCCAAGCCCAGTGTCGTGCAGAATCTATGGTACGTGTCATTGAATTGCTCATGGCTTCCACTAACTGTTCTTTGTTCAGATCCGCGCGGCTCACTCGCTCCTCTCTATAACGCACTCTATGAAGCTACTATTGTTACTGTCAGATGAGACACAGATTGCCAGCAGGCGCGACGAGGAATTGCGGGCGGTGCAGACAGAAAAAGAAGAAACAAAAAAGAAAGTTGCAGCACTACTAGACGAGTTGCTTCGGCCATCAACTGCTGCAGCATCATGAACACTCCCACATGACGGGGTAGGCATCAAGCTGGTAAGACTTCGCTCTATGTTTCCGTTTTTTCGTGTCTGGTGATCTTACTAATAGCACGATAGAACATGCGATCTTCAACACTAACCAGCCATGCCAACCAGCCGGTTGTCGGTTCGCTGCGTGAAGACAAGCGATGCTAGATGCGCCATATCATGCCCAGCTGCTCCGAACAACCCTAACTGGTCGGTCGGGTCCTGGCTCCCTATCTGCTCAACACAGCATGGTCATACGCCGCTTTGCGAGCAGTGACGGTGAGGAGAATGTCCAACGATGCACGATATGTATGGGAAACCCCCACGCGCGCGGAACCCTCAATAGTATTTCCACGATAGATCCTGACGTACACATGCAGAAACGGTGACTATCTACAAGCGCTCAACTATGCTACTCATTGGATGTACCTGGTCACTCGGTAGTCATCTCACGGGGCAACTTGAATATACA
Organism: Irpex sp. Y119-03; assembly: GCA_037042295.1. Taxonomy (NCBI): domain Eukaryota; kingdom Fungi; phylum Basidiomycota; class Agaricomycetes; order Polyporales; family Irpicaceae; genus Irpex; species Irpex sp. Y119-03. Next base: position 25,345 of record JAXQKB010000137.1, on the reverse strand, counting down.
CTCTTAATACTTACTATACAGGCTTTTCGATTGAAGGGAAATCGAACAGAAATTCAGCGGGCTGTGCAAGGTTTTTGGAAAATCTCGTGTTGGAATGTGATGAGATTATTCAGGTTTCCGCCACTGAACCATGCGCAAGATGGTTCGTCGCATCGGAAGTAGGCCCTTGGCTCGCCGAGGTACAGGACATCCTTCAACTCCCGTAGCTCTTCACCAGCGTACGCATTGAATACCGTCTTTATGTCCACCTTGTTGTACGCGTCGTACACGACGAGATTGAGCGAGCGTAAGTCGGCAAAGCGTCGGCAGACATCGCGTAATCTGGATAATGGGAGAACACGAATGTCTTCAGGATCAGAATCCGCGGCCATGTAGGGTGGGTATTTGAACGTTAGATGCTTGATTTGGCTGACGTCGAGGAGGGCAATGATTTCGATGCCGACGAGGAATGCAGGTTGTAGCGTCCTACGTGCGCTGACCTCTCTCCCGTGGACGGCACCGTTCATTATGATCAATCGAAATCCATGGAGAGAGCGACATGTAGCAAGCCCGCCGCAGAATTCTTTGGCTATTACGGTGGGGTCTAGGAGCGATTAGTACGATATAAGTTTCTCAATTGGAAGAGTGACCACTTACCCCCCGATAGTTCGCTTGTGTATATGGAGACTTCGAGGTGCAGCTCTCGTAAGGATGGGCCAACGCCGCGTAGGAACTCTTTCGCTAGTTCAGGCGTGCCACGGTGAGAAGCGATGCATAGATGAAGGCAGGTAATGTCATTGAAGAGACCGAGTTCTCGCATAGCATTATGATAAAGCGGCTCTAACTTCGGCCAAGTACTGAGGGAATGGATGTGCGGCGCGTCTCCTTCCAGTTCCTGTACGAGTTCATCGGCATGCTCACATCTTCTCAAGTCTTGAAATTCGCCTATTTCAGAGAATAGACAGAGCAGCCGTGGTATTTGCTGTCCGCAGATCTCCGGAGGGCAGTCGTACAGGTGACACGCTCCGCCACTAACCAGAACTTTATCGATCTTGAAGTCCGTACGCAGAATTTGTTGGTTTAGTGTCCCTTGAAATAAGGAACATTGGAATAAGAGATACTGCAAATTGGGGAGGGCAGCAAGAACGGAGACGAGAGTCTTCGGTTCTATCTTGCATGTGAGGACGTTGAGCTCTTGAATGAGCCGTGCGATGGAGGGATTCTCGTGGAGGAACATCTCAAATCGAGAGGGTACGTCATCTCTTTTATCGCCCGCAACGAAGTCGTAAGGAGTTAGGCGGACCCAACGAAAGGAGTGCGGCAGAGTGAGAGCATGCCAGCGACGGCAGACGGATGCGCAAGAGAGCAAGGTCTCCTTCTCTTCGATGAAGCTGTCGCTGGCAGCGGTACCATGACGCGGGCCAGCTTCCCGGACAATAAGGTCCAATACCTCGTCCGGAAGTTGTGCGATGAAGTTATTTGGCCGTGATGCGATAGGGTACCCCTCAGATTCTTGTGGGGAATTGAAAGCCATCTGCAGATTCACTGGTCGAGTGTATCAACAGGCAACGTGGGTGCGTCTGTTACAGAGATTTAGTAAGGTGGTGCCGCAGCAGCGAACTTGAATACTATTGTACAGAGACTTTGTGTAAGTCAGTTTCTATTTGACAATGATGTATAAAGTTACGGTTTGCGAGCGTGTCACCAGTGCATTGCAAGTGTCAGTACTCACATTCAATAGTTCAGTGGGCCAGTACAACCCTGACAGTAGGATGTTGGCAGTATGTCTCCAACCTTCCAAGCGCCGGCTGGCTAGCCTCGAGCCCTCCGAGTCGTATCTTGACCTCTCCGGAGCTCGGTTCTCGAGGTCTCAAGCTCGTTACCAATATCTACTACAATATTAAAATCTGACATTCCCGAGCTCATATGTTAAAGTCTCCTTGCCTAATATCCCACCGTATGCATGACATGACCACATAAAATTCCGACAACTTGAGATTCAGTCATATACTATACACGAGCAAGGTCTAAGAGAATATTTGGCAGATTCAACGCGGCATCCAATAGCTTTTGAGGACATCGCGGTGAAATGTGATTATAGTGTTCAGCTTTCCACCGCTAAACCATGCGCACGTTGGTTCGCTACAACGAAAGAACTCGCCCGGTTCGTCATGGCGCAGAATACTCTTGAACTCCGATAACTCCTCGTTAGCGAAGGTTTTTAATACTGTCTTCACGTCTACCTTGTCATATACGTCATATGCAACAAGATTGAGAGATTCGAGATTGACATAGCGACGGCATATATCGCGCAGTCTGGCCAAGTCGAGGGCCCGAATATCTTGAGAATTGGCCCTAGGATGCATATACGTGGGATATGCGAAGGACAAATATCTAAGCTTGGTCGGGTTGAGGAGAGCAATAATGTCTATGCCAACCGAGAACGCCGTGGGCAAAGTCATGGCGGCGCTACCCGGGCCAGCGGCGATATTGCCATGGATCTCCGTATCTTCAAGGTGCAATCGGAAACCATGGAGAGAGGAACACAGGACAAGACCGCTGCAGAATGTCTCCAGTATGTCTCCTGTGCCCGAGAGTTCTGATGTCAGACAACTGCAAGGCTAATATGAAAGGGAAGACGACATACGCTGCGGAGTGGATCGATCGCTGAGGTGCATGATAAGTGTGAGGTACAACTCCTTCAGCGTTGGCCCCATGACACGGAAGAGATCGCATCCCTCCGCCCCCGACTCCGTGACATTAAATGAAACCTTGAGCTGGAGACAGGTAATGTGATTGAACAGACCAAGTCGTCGCATGGTGGCAAGATATAGCGGCTCAAACTTGGCACTGAGTGAAAGCGTCCGTGCTGCTTCGCCCTCCAGGTCCTGAACAAACCGGTCTTCGTGGCCGCACCCCCGTAAGTCCTCAAATTCCTCAATCTCGGAAAACAGACACAGCAGTCGTGGTATCTGTCCCCCGCAAACCTCCTCTGCGCGGTCATATACATCGCAAGCCCCTCCAGTGACCAAGAGTTTGCAGAGTTTGAAATTCGTCGATGACTGTTGGGGATGTAAACTCCCATGCACGAGGGAGCGGTGGAGTACAAGATATTGCAGATTGCGAAGGGTCCCAAGAATCGAGATGAGAGTAGGTGTTACTATCATACACCTGAGGAAGTTGACTTCTTGGATGAGGGGCACGATAGAGGGGTTGTCATGGAGGAACACGTCAAACCGAACGGCTGCACAATCCGTGTCAGTATCCATGTATCCCGAAGGGGAGACACGAATATAACGAAAAGAAAGCGGTAGGGTGATCTTATGCCAGCGACGACAGACGGACGCGCAAGAGAGCCAGTTCTCCTTCCCAGGAAACGTGGTATGACTGGCTGCAGTACCATAACGGGGGCCAGCGTCGCGAATGATCTGGTCCAATATTTCGTCCGGGAGCTGCAACGTTTGGTCCCGCTCCATGGCTCGCTAGTGCTGATCATGCAATTTTGCCGTCAGACAAGGTCAGACAGCGATCTTGAGGCACGAAAGTTGGTAGGTGTCTCGTCTGTTTTGGGGAGACTAATTCTGCCAGGAGATCATGTATGACAGGTCACGTCGCAGGCGGGGTGATAGCAGTTTTTCCCTATGCTATCATCAGTCATAGCTCGTGGTTTAGTACGTACAGAAAATCCTCTCACAGAAGACTTTATCTGAGGTCAAATGTAACGATGGATGAATGTGAGTAGCGGAGTAAAGACCGAAGTGAGCGACTACCGTACAAGAAATGCCAGCGCTTACTGCCCCCATTGCACGGTGACCGCATCTCACGTATGAAAGAGTGGGTGGTAGGAAGGGGAAGAGCTCTGGCGTCAAGTGGATTGTACAAACAAGAACGGACCGTCAAGACATCTGACATATACTAATGCCAAGTTGGCGAAGCCCCTATGGGAGCCCTATAAAGCGATTCACAATGCCCACAAGCTCATTATCGACGTCCGTCAATGTGCTCTCCTTCCTTGCCACCTCCATGTACACCTCTCTATCTCCCTGCCACAACACATCATCGCCACCTGCATCAAGTCCACGCCGGCCAATGTGCCAGTGCTGCGGATTTTGGCCACGGGAGAAAACTTCGAGTACGTCCAGATCGCTAAACAGATATGAAAGTTATAACCACCTTTCATGGGTAGATTCGAGTGGAAAGCCCACCTTTGCAAAACATCACGCGCGTTAAATAGGTGTTCAGAGCTCGAGGTGAACCCTGTAGACGAGATTGTGTATTCTCCTAGAGAGACAATGTGCTTGTCTTGTGGCTCAAGGATCTTGGTTACAGTTAAGATCGAGCCTTGTGAATCGCTGTATAACAATAATTAGATCAGTAGGCTACCCTGTGAGCTATCAGAGATCCGTACCGCTCGTGCGCTGCGTTCAATGCCTCTTGAACATCCTCAAAAAGATCATGCAAGTGATCTGCGAGCTTGTCAAGCTCAATCTGATGGTCCTCCTCCGCGACGACGGCGAACGTAAGTGAGCCTTCCTGTAGATGATATTCAGCACTGAGTACATAGCCAACAGACACCGAATGAGAGCTTACCGTGGCATGAAAAACTCGTTTTCGCACAGTAACAAGCCCTTGGTCATCAGTCGGCAAGAAGACAGGTGTACTGAGGAACGTGGGTGCAGGTTGGCGTTCGGCTAGCGGTCGAGTATCTCCCAGCTCATGGTCGCGCGGTCTAGCTGTGAGTGGACTCGGAATATTCTCTTCCTGAACTTCGACTTCCGTAAACGCCTTGGGCTCGTCAGCAGATTGGAAGGTGCTAGGCGCAAGGCCATACTCCTCAGATTTGACCTCTGTTGTGATGATCGTAGTGTTTGCGGTCTCCTCTTCCCTTTCAGGTCTACTGTCTGATTCTGTCGCGGATGCATCATCCTCAGGCCTCTCTGTGTGCTCAGGAAGGATGGTCATAGGAGGTGCAGGGCTGGCGCTTGTAGGCGAAGCCCGGGCAGACGACAGCTCCGATTCCATTGCGTCTTGTAAGGACTCAGTATCGATTTCGACTTCAGCTCCCGTTGCCTGTCTCCTGGACTCCGGCTTGTTTGCTCCCTCAGCCTCTTCGGATACTGGCACATCTAAAGGCTCGTGAGGTAAAGCCTCAGAGGTTCGGGACGGTGATGTGACAGCTGATGCGCTTGGTTTAGAGGAAGACGAGGAGTTCTTGCCAAACGTAAGGCCCGACCACATCCATTTGAGATTCCGAACATCCATGTTGGCGAATGGGTTGGCCAACACTTTGGAACCTGCAGCAGAAACTTCAGGTGCTTTCTTCTCGTCGTCGTTGATCCCACTGGTGACAACAGGGGCATCAGCCTTGTCTGTGGTGGAGTCTCCTTCGACTGGACTCTCTGAAGGCGGTGAGGGCGGTGGCGGTATTCGATGTAATATACGTCTAGCGAGGGCCGAGGGGTATTGCGAGCTCCCAAGAGAGGTAGAGGGTAAAAGGTTTGGTGGAGCGAGCAAGAAGGTGATGTGCTCAGGTGTATGAAGCTCAGTGAAGCTGTCAATTAGGGGTACAATCTCTCTATACGCTGGATGTAGTGGTACTCCTGCAGCGTTCGATAAGCTCTCGATCACTGGCTACAGAGGAAGTACTCGTACCAAGGTGTTCGCCAAAATGCCTTCCATACTCTAATTCCCACTGCCATGCCCATACGGTGAAGAACCGTTCGAGTTGTAACTCGAGAGCGGTCTGGCCAAGCGTTTCGAGTATAGAAGTGAATGACCCGTGTAACAGCTTTGTGGGAAAGTCAGTTTACGTGCATCATGTCGAGCAAGCTACGGAATAGCTCACCGCAAAGTCCTGATATCCGGTTAATATCTGCTCTCGCAACGCAGCATCATGCACCGAGTCGTCGTGGTACTCAAACACGGTCTCTTGCACCTGAGCAGCACTCTCCTTTCCCTTTCCCTTCGCGTTAGCCTTCGTCTTGGATTGACGAGGTGTCTTGGCTAGATCTACACACTATCACTCGTCTGTTCAATTAATTTCTCGATAACTATTGCAGTAGGATAATAATCACTTACTGCGTGTATCCAAAAGTTGGGTTCAGGCGACACCATAATCATCCGTCGGGACTGCGAATGAGTACTCTCGCAGGTGTCTGATCCATTGAACATTCTGGTGCTGGGATCAGTTCATGAGACATAAGACCAAACATCTCTCAACGTACTCTGCGAAATTCACAAGAGCCTTCGCGAGCCCAACCTGCCTCAGTATTCTATCTCGGGACACAGCCCTCTCCTTGCCCGTATAGAACAGGATCTGCGCCTGTTCCTCCGCATCTTCATCGTCCTTGGCAACCTCAGGGTTTGCGGGTTTTATTGTCGGATTGTATATCGTCAAATAAGACAGAGATGGTGGCTGTCTGCTCATCTTCCAGATGATGGTCCAGGTTAAAGCAGCGAGGTGTAGACTCTAGCGCCCATCGGTGTAAGTAATTGGCCTCGGAGCGCTGTAGCTGCAGAGCTCAAACTCTGCCTCTGACCACCACCAAGGAATGAGGTTTGCTCAATAATCACAAAGAAATGCCAGGAGGCTATCACATACGCATAAGCCTGACAAAACCTATTCACGTACCAGTTCCTGCTGAGTCTTCGTCTTTCAAGCAGACATATTTTGATACTTCGAGCTCACGTTCGACGTTTACGCCTACATCGCTATTCCAGCTGCTGCCGGCCCATCCGCAAAAGCAGTCTGCAAGAAGGTACACAATTCATCACCCCCGTCTTACTCAAGAAGAATTACTTGGCAATAACGCGAGCAGCGATACCTCCGCAAGTCAAAAAGACTACCGACTTGGACCACTGCGCATTGACTGGGTGGATTTTGATACGATGGACCTTGAGGGGGTGAAGAAAAGTGGTGTAGGCAAGGAGAAACAGACGGCTCAGAGAGGTTAGTACTACTTTTGCCACCAATCGCTGCAGGCTTCCCAGATAGCGGCCACAGGAGTCGCGGTCGAACGTACACAAGCAAGTGGGCTTGTACGTTTTATGGTAATAGCAAATCTATGAGTGTAACGAAAGTCCAGCCGAATATCTGATGACTCATGGTATATTGTACTAGGAGGACCTGCCGTCGCCTCGTTCACTGCTACCACACGCTCAAAGTCTGGCACTACCAACCTCCCTGAAGGAATCGTGCACATTTACCGAGAACTACCTCATCAATCATACTCCTCAGTTGCTGCGGCTCCGCACCCTCCTACATCATCTCCTATTCAGACTGGGCACGACAAAAAGAAGACAGAGAATGATGGAGTGCTCATGGGTGTATTGGCTGTACCTTTGTGGATGACGCCCTCGGATTTCCTAGCCTTCGTTGCGCCCGCCGCTGAAGGCATGGCACACCTCCGCATGATACGGTACTTACATTGCACACACTGCAATGCCTATTACTGATGACGGTACAGTGATTCAGCCCCTAACAGGTCCATGGTTGTTATCAAATTTAGGGAGACCTCTGACGCTGCAGAGTTCGCAGAGGCGTACAATGGCAAACTATTCAACTCTATGGAGGTCTGTATTACTCTCTTTATTACATAATGCCTTTTCTGACATACGTGCTAGTCTGAGATATGCCACGTCGTCCGTGTGCTGTCGGTAGAGGTCGACTCAGATGACAACGCCCTACAGGGAGTTGCACGTCTAGGCGATTCTGAGTCAGATGTGTACGAACTGCCCACATGCCCCGTATGCCTTGAGCGCATGGACTCGGCTGTGACAGGTCTAGTGACCGTGCCATGCTCACACACTTTTCATTGCTCATGTCTTAGCAAGTGGGGAGACAGCAGGTACGTATCTAACGCCCTTCCTGCTCTAGACCATTGTTTAACCGTCCTACCTATCCCAGATGTCCTGTCTGCCGGTATTCGCAGACCCTTCTTTCATCCCATCCAACGTCAGCCAACACCTCTCGATCCAGCGTCCCTATACCGTTCACATCTACTGTCTCAACTTCATACTGCTCAGCTTGCCCACCGCCATCGCCTGGCTCAACCTCTTCGGCCAGTAGCTCAAACCTCTGGATTTGCTTAATCTGTGGTAACATAGGCTGCGGTCGCTACCGCCGCGCCCATGCTCACGCGCACTATGAGCAGACAACGCATCTATACGCCCTTGAACTCGAAACCCAACGTGTATGGGACTACGCCGGCGATGGCTACGTTCATCGTCTCATACAAAACAAAGCAGATGGAAAACTTGTCGAGCTACCTTCTGCTGCATCGTCGCTGGCTATGGGAGGCAGTAACCGAGACATGAATGGTAGTGGCGGAGGTCCGAGCGCGGCAGATGCTTTGAGCGCAGAGAAGATCGAGGCTATCGGTATCGAATATTCATACCTGTTGACTAGTCAGCTGGACTCACAGCGCGCTTACTATGAGGCACAAGCGAGCGAGATGAAGGCACAGGTCGACTCGCTCAAAGGGCTTGTGGAAAAGCTTAACTCAGAGGTTGAAGCGAATATGAAGCGGATGCAGGAGCAAGAAGAGGTACGGCGGAAGGCAGATGAGGAGAAAATGGCCGAGCTCGAGCGGTCGAGGGTAAAAGCGGAAAAGCGGGCAGAGAAGTTTGGTGAAGTGGCGAGGGCATTGGAGAAGGAGCTGAAGGCAGAAAGGGCACAGAGTGAGGGGCTACTGAAGAACCTCGCGGCGGCGAAGGAGAGGGCTGAGAAGGCTGATGAGCTCAAGGAACTTCTGCGGGTAAAGGTCACAGAATTGGAGGAGCAGGTAAGGGACGTGATGTTCTTCGTGGAGGCCAGAGACAAGATCGAGAAGGGGGATGGGGTTGTCGGTGAAGCTGCCGGTGGTTCACTTGCAGTGCCGGCTCCGACCACAAACGGGAAAAAGAAGAAGGGGAAGAAGGGATGATGTAGCCACTTGTACGGTAAGTCGGCCTCGACATTCAGTTGTTTGACATGTAGTGATCGTTGCCGCAGATAGGCTCGAACAGACTAATACATATACATGCCTGTAGTTGTACGATCGTCGTAAGATCGTCGCATTTAGCAATTGCAGAGTTTGATATTATGATCTACGCTCGGTGGGCTCGTATCACGAGCTGGGGTTTGAGGACGTAACTCGTACTCTTGTGTCGAGGTAAATACAGATACCCCTGAAGAATTCATGCGGTGCCATTAGATGCCCCACTCGCTCACATGCACTGCGTCTTCGAAGAAGGGGCGAGAAGGTGAGATTATTGCTTGCGAGACTACACTGACGATGGTTTCGCATTTTAGACAGCATGTTCTGTTCAGATCAGAGCAGTACAAAGAGGTGATGCCGTTTTCCCAGAAGCAATCGACGATCACACATATCTGTTATGTGGAGATCCCGGCTTCGCAACGACCGTACAAGATAGGGCAGACCTGTAAACTGACCCGGAGTAGGCCCCTCAATGGCAATTTCTACTGAGGTTCGGGACATCTAAGGGTATTTATATCGCTGCATTATTTTCACCTACCAAGGTACTTGTCGCGCTTCCGCAGCCCTTTTCTTCCAGAGCTATAACAGACTTGCGGCTCACTCGGCTCTTTAGCGCCCATACACACGCAAGCCAACTTTCTGAGACGCTTGAAAGCTCTGAAATTGGATACTTCAAGTGTTACGCACGTACTCTAGATCAATCAGCTCAGCTCAGCGCAGGAATCGCTAGGAATCGACGACGATCCTTGGATATCACTTGAGTGAGATTACGTTCAAGATGAGGCCAGCCATCATTTTGCCTTTTTAAGAACTCAACGCCAAGCTTCTCAATAAGGTAGGTGTATCAAAATCGATAGTCTTACGAAGCTCGACGATCGCTACTTTTCGTTGAGGAGCTCGTAGTTGTCATCATATCGTTTGCAGATCCTACAGGTTCAATGCGCACACAAGTAAGAGTAAGATATGACGTGTATGAGTGCTTCATCATCATGTATCATTAAGCTAAAGACCCTAATCGTACAACCGCTGTATTTAAGCGTAACAAACCCGTTCGTGACTAGTAATATAAAGTGCAGAGAGTAGTAGTGCTATGTACTAGACAACATCCTGTTCGTGAAAATGCGTGAAAGATAATAAAAATGATGAGTGGGGTAGAAAAACGGATCGGACTACTTTTACACCTTGTCCGCCTGAGAATCTTCCTTCTCCTCGTGTACGTGACCCTTGACCTCGGCGAGATGTACCTCGTTAGCAACGAGCTCACGACGATACCGTACGGAGGTGACTGGTGTCGAGTTCTGGTAGAGGAGGTCGATCTGCTCGAGGGAGAGTCCCTTGGTCTCGGGGATGCAGAAGAAGGCGAAGATGATGCAGCAGGCACACGTCGAACCCCAGATGAAGAAGACCTTCGACTGGAGGTTGGCGTTTCCTGGGCCGGAGTTCACAAGGTAGGGGGTAGCGTAGCCGATGGCGAAGTTCCAGAGCCAGTTGGAGGCCGTGCAAAGGGAGATGGCCTTGGCACGGATATTGAGGGGGTAGATCTCACCGACGACGACCCAGGCGATGGGACCCCATGTGGAGGCGAAGGCGGCGATGTAGATGCAGACGAGTGCGATAAGGGCCTTCTGGCCGGACTTATCCTCGACGGAGATGGTGACACCGATGATGGCGATGAGGTACTCGCAGACACACATAGCGACTGCACCCCAGATGAGAAGAGGACGACGACCAAATCGCTCGACTGCCCACATGCCTGGGATAGTCATGAAGACGTTGACGACGTTGGTGGCGACGGAGATGAGGAAGGGATCTGAGATACCGGAGTTCTGGAAGAAGGTGGTACCGTAGTAGAAGATGAAGTTGATACCGGTGAGCTGCTGCCATGCCTGGATGAAGATACCGGAGAGGGTACGGAGAACGATCTTGTTGTGGCTGGGGCGGAAGCAGTCGGCGTAGCTGCTCTCGCCGTGAGACTTCTCCTCTTCGAGGGCGACACGGATGTCTTGAAGCTCAAGCTCGAGTTCGGGATCGGTGGAGTTGAGGGATGTGAGACGGCAGAGAGCCTTGACGGCAGCCTCATCACGACCCTTCTTGACGAGGAAACGGGGAGACTCGGGCAACCAGAACATACCGGCAGTGAGGACGGCAGCCCAGACGAATTGGATGGCAGTGGGGATACGCCAAGCAGAGTGGTTGTCGCGGTCCTTGGTGGCGTTGTTTACGACGGAAGCGAGGAGAAGACCGATGGTGATGGCCCATTGGTATCCGGATACAACGGCACCACGGATCCATTTAGGCGAACATTCGGACTGGTACATGGGGATGAGGGTTGATACGAGACCAACGCCAACACCAGCAATGACACGGCCGACGACGAAGGCGGCCCACTGATGCGAGCCGGTCTGAAGAGCGACACCGGTAGCGAAGACGAGGGTGGCAATGAATACACCACCTCGACGGCCGAGAGAGTCAGCGACGGGAGCACCGACGAGGGCACCTGAGGGATAAATTAGCACTCGTATAAATATGACGATGTAAAACAAACTTACCAAAGAAGGTACCAGCAGAGAGGATAGATGTGACGAGTGATTGACGACCAGATGTGATGAAGTAACCGGTTGGGTGAGCATCAAGGTCGGTGGTTGGCTCGCCGAAGAGACGAAGCCAATCCTTCATAGCGGTGATACCGGAGATGGTACCAGTGTCGTAACCGAAAAGGATACCTCCAAAGGCCGCGAAAGCGACCATGAGGATACCTGCGATGTTGTTTTTCGGAGCATTGGCACCAAGGCCGGAGCCAGTAACGACAGCACCACCAGCCATTGTTGAGGAAGACTAGTAAAGTGTCTGGCGCGGTGAGCGATGCGCTGCAGAGATGAAGAGCTGTGTGGTGGGGAAGCGATGTGGGGAAAGACCGCAATTGGAAGAGAGCGGGGGTGGGGACACTCTTTATACGCGAACGCATACCAGCCAGATCCATCTGGAGAAGGATGGATGGTATGCCCGAGAGGGAAGGAAGATCTTAGATCCTCCGGGGTTATTTCCTTTTTCCTAATGCATGTGCTCTTCGACGCCCCCATATGCAACATCAGATTTGAGCCCGACGACTCTGATCTCCCAGTTCCAGGCACCAATTAGGAGAGGCAGTAGTTCGCTGCCAATAGCAGTGACGAACGATGTTTACCGTAGCGCACTTGCGACAAACAGCGAGCAAGCAGCGACAGGCGACGAGCACTGTATGAGCAGCTGAGCGCGCACACGACGAAGAATGCAATCTTCTCCCCGGGATATCCTTCCAACGCAGTGCAATGGCCGGGACTCATCCTTGTGGCCGGCACGGAGCTATTTTGCTGAAGGTCGCTCGTACGAGCCAAGGTCCGATGCTACGTGCTGTCACACCCTGCCCGAACCTTCTGCAATCTCAGCACACTTCCTTCACCCCGCAACGAAGCTGTTTCATTACATCGACGTGTACCAGCTCCACACTGTGTAGAATTCATGTCGCCGACGACACATCATATGTCAAGCACGAATGATGTCAGAATCTTCATTTCCTTCGCACACCGACTTGTTTATTTGTTTCTCATCCCGTACCACATCCGGCTCTCACCCGATCGTAGTTTGAGACCCGCCTACTCTGGCCGCTCGCCTCTCGCCCCCCAACAAAATTTTTAGTCGCAATTGTCAGTGCGTTGGTGCGGGCAGTGTGGAGAGAGGCAGTGGTACCAAGTCGATATTGGCCGCGGCAGAGGGTAATTGCTCTCCCCCGAAAGGGGTCGAGCCCAGAGCAGGTCCCCGCACCAGGGCGCGAAGCTCGACCATCCTCGATCGTCCACCTCGACGCCCAGTGAAAAGAGCCTATCCCGGATCTCTCACTGAATTCGTCTTGTAGATGCATGTTGACTGTAGAAAATGGGACCTCGACGCTGCAGAGAGCGTCGGCCACTGAGGCGGAACATGGACTAGACCTGCGTTCTGGGCGTTCGGTTCCGACTCTCTCGATCAACGGTTTCGTGAGCCGTTCAAGTTGTACCCGCCAATTGCTGTCTTCGACTGAGGTGCTGCGCGTACTTACGGGATCCTATCGCCTTCGCCGTCGAAGGCCATTCGTTGAACGGGGTCGCCGTCCGTACTGACTCTTGCCGCCCTCGTCCACTGTCCCATGGGGTCTGGAGACTGGCATGCAACATAAAGCACCCGTCCACTCATCCAACGCCTCCCACGTAATCAGTACACCCAACGCAATTTGATAAACCAGTCTTCATATCCGAATTCCTATTCGAATTTGGTGGCGAAGGAGACTCGCTGAAAGCCTCCAGGAGTGGGAGCAAACAAAATCAAAAATTTCCTCGATCGTAATTCGTCGGAGCGGTTTTGTTACAATGTTTCATCCAGACAGGGCTGTCGCAGGCTGTTGCAAGGCCGGCGGCACTGCGTAACCAGTAGTACCTTTCCTTTGGAAGAGCGTGTGAAAAGTGACGGAAATAGGTAATCTTTTTATTAGAGGTTTTCCATCTACAGAGGCTGTGGCAAATGTCAAGTTAGTCATGACATTTTGCACATAGAAAAGCAGCGCCAAACTTCAACATTTTTCCCCTGCATTTTCCCCCATATTTCCTTCACATCTTTCACGTTTTCTCTCTTTTTTTTCTGCTCGTAATACGCTACATTTTGTCAACGCCAAGATTAACATTTTTATCAACACTGTTCTGTCCTCAAAACATCGTAAAAAATCAAGTAAGTATTTTTTTCGTCGTGTTTTCCCGGGCGCCGAAAAACACGTGTGACATGAGTAAAGATACTGTGACATGAGTAAAAAAGACGTGACACGAGTAAGAAACAGTGTGACATGAGTAGAAAAGTGTGACATAAATTACACGAGGCGGATAAAGATATGTGACACAAGCAAAACTGTTAACAAAGATGAGTGACATGAAAACCCTTTTTATAAAAACATTTGATCAGAAAAACCTCCCAGGTTCATGGGAAAAATATTTCGGACTTACGACTCCTGAGTCCGTTCCCAAGACGTCGACGCCCGACGCCCGACGCCCGACGCCCGACGCCCGACATCTGGCTCCCGACTCGAGTAGTTGCTTTTCAGTCTTGACTTCGGATTCTAGATCCCGGACTCTGAGGTCAGGACTGTAGACTCGGGACTCCGATTCTGCGGTTCACTACCTCTCAGGTCAGTGTCCTAACTGCGTACCTTTAATGTGAGCAATACTCACGACTGTAGTCATCAATTTAGAAGGACACAATCCGGTTTTAGACGAGCGAGGTTACTTACTACATGGCGCTGCAGATGCGGTCTTCATCCAGTTATGATGTCCCATTTGTATGTATTCAACTGATCCGCCCGACTGTCTGATCCCAGTGCGAAAGTCTCACGGTCACGAGGGTTTGTTTAACTCTTTGGCCGTATTTGCACGGACGTGCCGTGGTAGGCCGTGGTGGTATAAATGAGCGCTTGTTCCCGGTGAGTCGTCCTGCACTTCTCGTCTTCTGACCTCGTGACACCGTACGTGCACCAGCGAACCCCGTCTGCGAGTGGACTTGGCGTCGCTGGTGTGCAGGTGTCGGCCACACGTACCGTGTGGTTACTTCCCATGACCTTGTCCGTGTGACAGGCTGGACCATGACATGTACCTAAAAAGCCACGCTCGTAGAGCGTGGACTTCTGACAGGGCGCTAACGAATTACTCACACCCAAACACCGAGAGCACCCACGCAGCTTCTTCCTTCTACTCCCACCTCGGTCGGTCACCGACTGTTTGGTTCACCTAAGCAAGTACACAACAGCTACGACGACTCCTATGGAACACTGAACCATTCATATGGTAAGTCCTTGCCACACGTGTCAAAAACAATAGCACTCACCGTTACTGTATCAGACGATACACCCATGACGGATGCATGGAGTTTGAGATAGAGGGCGATGCAAGGAGTGCGAGTGGGTGGACGGTCTGCACGGCCAATGGTAGCTCGACGACGAGCTTATGCAGGTGAGTAGGTTCGTCGTAATGTACCCACAAGTATCCTCAACTTACCAGCCCTAGCGTACTGGCATCTCTCGCACCTTCGTCTTCTCGCACACCCACCTCCACGCTCTTACCAAACCCTCAAGAACCCCCTGTTCCTGAAAAAGGGGCGGAGCGCAGCACGGATGGGTTTGAATGAACGTAGTAGGTGATTACATTAACGTCCTGAAGTCGTTTCATCAGATCCTAACTCGTTCTCTCGCAGCTTGCCATTTTGTGTTGGGCCGGCTGCGCGAGAAGGTCGTCTATCTCTGGGAAATGGCAGGGGAACGAAGAGGTGCGTGCATGTACGAGCTGTGCTATATGGGTACTTACATTTTTAGGGTCCCGCACGCCGTGAGATGGCCTGGTCATCGCTGGGAAGCTGACCTTCTCCTCCTCCCCTCCAGCACAAACTCCCTGATACAGCCACCACGGACCGTTCGCACCACCTGCGAATTGCACCAAACGGATCAGCAAGCATCCAGCATACAATTCCAGGCGTCCTACCTCGACTATAACCAAGTTCCAAGTTCGCCCTTTCGGCGGTGGCTGCATAGGATTTCCGAAACTCCTCGTCCTACGGTGGATCAGAGCGTGGAAATTAGGTCTACAAGGTGTGTATATTAATGCCTGTGTATTGTTTCACGAGAGGCCCACTCGTTGACCCGTAGTCCGAGTTTTTGTCCCCGGCCGGCCGGTAGAGGGGCAGCAGCTCTCTTCGCAATGGGCAGTGATATCATTAGTACCAATGCGGGTGCCGATGCAGTAAGGTGAGTACTTACTTAATGGACGTTTCGTATGATGCCAGACGACGCCACCGTTGCTTTATCGCCCATCCCCTTCTCCTCCCCTCCGACACAAAATCGCGGATTCCAACGCAACCAAGCATCCGCGTGGAAAAGTAGCTATACAGGACGAATGAGCAACTATCAGGCATACGTTTACATGCGACGCACCTCGACTACGACGAAAATCGAAAATCGTCACTTCGCGCCGCCTTCATAGGAATTTCACAAAATGTCGTCGTAGGGCGGATACAAGCGGTGGCAACGGGCCTATAATGCGTGTGTATTAACCTCCTGTATTAGTTCTGCGAGATGCTGACTCGTTCGTCCATAGCACGACATTTTGTTCTGGGCCGGCTGGAGGAGGGGAATAAGTATCTTCGCAATGGACGGAAAGAGGATTAACGCGAGTGCTGGTGCAGATAATATAAGGTAAGTACATACTTTATTAGCCCTTTGCACGAGGCGAGGCGACGGCGTCGTCGTCCTATGCACCTCCCCCTCCTCCTCCCCTCCAACACAGGATCGCAGATTCCGGGACGACGAAGTATCCGCATATAAAATTGAGCACACAAGACGAACAAGCGGCCACCAAGTACCCATTTACGGGCCACACACCTCGGTTACGACGAAAATCGCCAAGCGTTCTTTCGGCAGTGGCCACATAGGAGTTTCGAAAAATGTCGTCGTAGGGCATATCTGAGCGGTTTAGTTGCTTCTATATGGTGTGTATATTAACTCAATGTAGTACGTTTGCGAGATGTTAACTTGCTGGCCCGCAGTCTGACATTTTGTCCTGTGCCGGCTGAAGGAGGGGACTGGCTATCTTCGCAACGCGCGGGGAGAGCGTGAGCCCGAATATGGCTGCAGATACTACAAGGTAAGTACGTACATTGTAGTTGTCATAGCTATGTATAAGTAGTACATGCTGTTCATAATTTTACCTACAATGAGTCCAATGAATATCGTCTGGCGGATTGTATTGTATGACCGGGATTATATTGTATCAGAAGACAGCCTATGGCCATATTGAGCGTGAGATTGTATAGCCTCATGGCAAGATTGATAACATGCGGGACAGGCAGGCTATGGGTTGTTGTTGTACACTCACCACTCTTAGCAGTTGTAGCTGGTGCATCGCTCATGGAGGCTCCAAGTCTTGTATTCAAATGTGATCCTGGGCTGCTGCCACGTCGGTGGGAGCAGAATGAGTTCTTAGGGATTGGATCTTGGCCACAGCTCATTGCAAATAAACATACACTGACAGGAGAACTTCGTTTGACCAGATCGGGCACACAAGAAGTCAAAGCCAATATGAAGGCAGAGATGTTGAGTACAGAGTACAGGGGTATCTGGGTGAGTAGTTACATGTACATGATACCAGGTATTTCAAACAATAACTGTACTCTGCGTGTAGGAAACCAAGTTGCCCAAATGGTGTGACTGGTGCTTGCATGATACACTCCCTTTTGAAGAGGCCGTCGAGTTATTCGTGAACACTGTATACCTCCGTCACGCGATGGCCACAGATCTCACAGACATACAGATCGACGACATCGCCGTGCGAGAACTCCGATCTGAAAATGACCGGAGGTGGAAAACACGTAAAGTGAGTAGTCCTATGTCATAAGCAATAAAGCATACGATCTGCTAAATGTCTCATTGGCAGAACGTTCCACCCAAGCTTTGTCTCTTCCAGAACCGATGTGTTCAGATATATGATGCATGTCGCGGCGACGATGCTGAAGAGAACGATGACGATGACGGCGAGTTCTATGATGAACCAGATGATTCGCATGTCACGCAACTGAAGCGCGGTATGTACTGCATACTCACTCAATCAAGAGTTATGTGAAATAATCATCTATACTTTCAGAGGGTATACGCCGAACAAAGCGTCCTAACAAATGGGCTAAATTACAGAACACGCATGCGAGTTTGGAGGACATGTGCAAGCAGTGGAACACAACTGTGCTGAACTTTTTCTTTGCCCCACCATCAAGTGAGCTGACACAAGAGGGGCATGAAGAAGAGATGCTTTCCACCGGAGTTGATGTACGAAGTTCTCTTTTGTCATTTGGATGATGCTAGTGACTTAGCACTCATACTTGCAGCCTCTGATCCCTCTCCGCGATGCATGCAAAACGGTGGTAAGCGAGATGCGAGTGGTTCCCGCATCAGTGTATAAGACAGAAGCATGGCGGAAAGCAATATCGGTACGTCGGACACCTGCGTAATTTGCCTTGAATAAGTGACCGAGTCAATTGCACAAAGGACACTGGAGTAGTGTACACTTTATGGAACATGGCTCGGCCAGGCATGATCTTTCAGCTACAAAGGGAGGTAGTGGGGACCCGTAATAGCAGTGTATGGCGAGACGTGTTCGGGGAGTTACTGCACCGCTGGACACCAAGGGAGGCATTCGATGGACAAATCCCACAAGCGCCACCGCTGCCGGTGTGTATTTGAACTGACAACCTTCATCTATTCTGTATGCTAATTGGACACAAAGTACTCATTGAAAGAAGAAGACACTCCGTCTGCAGAGACATTCCTGAACATTCTCAGAGATCATCCAGATTTGATACCAAACGCTGGCAATTGTTATTCGGTGTTCTTCCTGTTTGATATGCACCACTTCAAGGCTTGCTGGTGCGAATGGCTTCTGCCAGGTTTACTCATCAGAGATTTTACGGTGAGTCACTTCAACCAGCAACTACACAGCAGGCTACTGATAGAAAGCTCTTAGGAGGCAATACCTTGGAATCCCGACATCTTGTACCGCCGACTGATGTGGGCTTTCCGTCATCACACTAAGGTTGTGGCAGGCCTGCCGGATGTGTTAGCTTGCATCGTGCAGAACACTCTTGAGCACAAGCGTATGGTGGAAGAATTTTCAAAACATGCTTACCACCCAAGGCCGGGTAAGTGAGACATAATTCACGAAAAAGTTAAAATGCACTTACGTCAGTTGTTTGTGCAAGGAAACGTTGAGGATGGAGAAATAGTTGAAGCGGAAGTAGAGGCAGGAGAAGTACTAGAGGAGAATGATGAGGCAAGTGGCCATGAGATGCCAGCCATGGAACCAGGTAGTTGCCCGCATTGCCGACAGCTCAGTGAGGAAGAGCAATGCATCCGTACTGTGCCGGTGGCGGAGCACAGAATTGGTAAGAATCTGAATGGGTGCATCATGACATTTGCACCGGTGCATGACAGGGTTCAGCCAAAGGCAAGTAAACTCTCTGCACCAGTTGTTTTCAAAGTAGAGGCTGAAACATTGACCAGGATGTGTCCACCGATGATACTGCTCTTGAGCATGTCATGTATCGCTCACCGGATGATCTTCAGTTCAAGAGAGTTACACATCGCGAGGATGTTCTTGAGCGATGTGGCAGAGATGTCACTTTTCTCACAGACTGTCATACGAACAAAGCAGTACGTCTCACTCAACTACATATAACAATGCTAACCAGAGGGAAAAGATCGGAGGGGTATCATACGGCTGTTTCCCAGAAGCAGTCTTGCGCGCAATGATAGAATCACATGAGATCGTGACAAGGAACAAGTCAGTCAAACGCGGAGGAGCGTTTCAAAGCACGGCAAGCGGAAAGATGGTGCCGATAGGAAGTCGCATTCCTCAAGGAGGTGCAGCAGGAGATGCATACACACCTTACGCACATATGGCCTCAGACACCATAGAGGCAATCAATGCAATGATGAGCCATGGAAGGGTAAGAGTGTAAATTTTCTGATAGCAACTCTGCTTACAGCAATGCACTAGGATGCAGATCTGCTTCTCACTGCAATCAAACCCTACGTGCCTGGAATCCAGCGAGAGTATAGGACCACTCACGACATTGCAGGTCTGACACGTCTGGGTTCAAGCGCAGTGAACATGTATTACTGCTCCAACTACATGGCACATATACACCCGGACAATGACGCCGGTACGTCACTCTGCTGCCAGCTGCACAAGTCAGGCTGTGCGGACAAAGTACTCGATTTTGTATACGCCTCTCATGGGGTATACATTGAGACTAGGACAAACTGTGCTTGGTAAGGAAAGGCAACTCAGACATGGAATATGACCTCACGCACTTTAACAGGTGGTTCCCCAGCGATAAACCGCATGGCTCAGTAATGCCCGCAGCATCTGCTGTTCCCGCAATGCAGAGCTATGGCTACCACGAGACAAAGCCCAAAAAGGACTACCGCAAGGCAGCTCACTATACTAAGGTGAGGGAGGATTTGCCGTACATGACAAGATACTGGTCGAGGCAAGGAGCTCTCCAGGCAGCATAAGTAGTTTGATGTAACTTGAAGAGCAATGGCACTTGCACGTTAATCATGATCCTGTTGCCGATGGTAGAGCCTACAGACCAGCTCATCGTGTACTACTTTGAGCACGTACGCAAGTTGCAGTTCGCATTCGCGGGCCAGAAACTCATGCATTTCTCGTGAGTACGTACATGTATACGTTGTCGTGTCTCTCTCTACCGATACCCAGAAGTCTGTCAGGCCAAAGCAATGTGCATGGTTCTATACCCTACTTGGCAAATTATAGCTAATATGAGTTCGTTTATCACTCAAGTAGAGCACCGGAAGGGCGTAGCTATAGCAAGTATCGAATAAGTGGCAGCCGACGGTTGTCCCGAGATGACGAGAGGAGGGCGAAAGCAGGTGCCGCGGTGATGTGGGTGATGTGGTCGTCGCAGAGTGCATGGGACAGAGAGACGATGAGGGGTAGGACCTGTTGTCCTCGATGAGCGAAATCTCTTCCTGGAGCCGCTTCGTCGCCTCAGCATCTCCCTCCGTAAAGGACAACGCCTTCCTGCGAAGCTTAATCGACTGGGTGCATTCGTGGTCCTGGGCCAGCAGAGATTGAATCGACGATTAGTATATCATCGAGTTCGATTCGACAGACGAAGCGAGCTCGTGATTGTAGAGCTTCAGTATGGGGCGGATAGACTCGTGCTTGGAACGAGAGCTGAGCAGAGCCTTGAACGCCGCTTCCAACAGTCGGGTGGTGAGCTTGACCTCGGGCGAGTAAAGCCGTTTAACCTGTTTGATGGTGAGCAGCCAGCCGTGTTGTGCGCACCGTGATTCTAGCTCTCGGATAATGGCATATGAGCTGTCGTTCTCATCAAGGTCCTCCGGCTCGTCTGGTCTCCGAGCAGGGGACGACCGAGAGGTAATTTGCTGTTGCTTCTGGGCGAGGATATGTCGCGAACGAGCATGTTGCCGAATGGCCATTAGAACACGGCCGGTAGAGACGGCGTCCTGGATGGTAAAGGTGAGGCTGCCACTGCGAGGGAGCTACCTAGAGCGAGCAGTGATAGGACGAGGCTCGAGAGTGAAAACCTAAAGGTCTTCAGAGTCGTCAGCGAGCTCTCCCTGATTTCCAGAGGTAATAAGTGGGCCTACGAGCGATACGCCGCATCCCAGAGACTTTGAATGATACGTTATAATTAGCATTTATAAACGAGCAAAGACTGCCCGAGTACTTAGCCATTGAAACGACTAGAATGGAACACTCTGCGCCTGCACCGCTGCCACCCTTCCCTGAGCTGGAGGGTGTACACTGTCAGTGCCGTTCCAGTTTGTGATGGTGTTCGGAGAGGGCTGGAGTTGGAGAACATTGCGAAAAGCCGAGTTCTGGACGGCCGCAACAGCACGTGAGGTGTGCTGGATCAGATGATTTTCTACACCTGACAGCCGGCAATTTATGAAGGAGCGGCGGTAGTGGCAGGTAACAAGAACTTTGAGCACATTTCCTGAAAGTCATACTAACTTTGCGTATGTCCTACCGGTTAATGGCACATCAATATGTATTTAGCGTACTTAGTTGGAAACTGGAAGGCACGAAACACATGACAAGTATGCTACTAAGATAGCCAGAATGACTAGTTTGTGTCCATGTAGACAGTGTTATCGTCTACATCCATAGAATCGCTGCCGTCCACATCCATTGGGACAGTACAGTCATCCGCGTCATTTTTAGAGTCCTTAGCCTCTACTACTTGTCGAATCATTGGGCGTGAGACGTCGTTCTGAGCCTTCCCGATAGAAGCATCTCCTTGACCCAGCCCCACCATAGGTGCTCTGGAGTCAGGTCCACCAGCTGCGCCCGACGGTTCTTGCAGGCACAATGCTTGCAGTCGTTCGCTGAGAGAATGCATAACCGCAGCTTCCCGAGCCTGTTCGTCCTCGTTGGCTTCGCCTACCCCGTGTATGAGCTGGCATATCAGGATGCGGGGCGTAAATCTCACCTAGCTGCCCATGCAGTACGCTGTACGGCCTCAATCCAGCAGTTTGGCTACCCTCGTGGGCAGTGTGTTTGGCCGGAACGACCGACAGAAATTGCTTCCTACGGTTAGCCACCTGTTTATCTGCCTCGCCTTTAATGACAATTAGCAGCAGCATAAAACATTGACACCATCTTTGCTAACCTGCGCGTCCGTTGTGTAAGGTTAGCTCCCTCATATTGATGTCTTGGTCCCCCGACAGCGCGAC
This sequence comes from Irpex sp. Y119-03, assembly GCA_037042295.1. Taxonomy (NCBI): domain Eukaryota; kingdom Fungi; phylum Basidiomycota; class Agaricomycetes; order Polyporales; family Irpicaceae; genus Irpex; species Irpex sp. Y119-03. The sequence goes on along the minus strand of JAXQKB010000137.1, from coordinate 3,067 downwards.
GTGGACGACCTGCTGACATGGCATGGCTCCCAAGCGAGCCCTTTCAATCCCACACGCCTCCTGCCCACCGACTTCGACCCCTTCTACTATCGTTAGTCCTTTTCGTGCCATTATAAACATATTGCGCACCGTGTTTGACCACCCCTCCGCTCTGCACTTCACCCTCAACGTTATGACCGTCCACCGACTCGACTGACGCAGCTTGACCACTAGGTCCGCTTGTGTGCGCCCCCTGGGTCCTCCACTCGAGCCTTTTCACACCTTGTGAGAAGCTGTCGACGGCGATCCTTCCTCTTTGAGCATAGGTGTCGTACGCAGTGCAAGGCTTTGGTGAGCATCGAACGTCTGTGGCGGTGTTCGTGGGTGTAGACTTCTGCTCCAGCACGTGCGTGCCAGCTGTCCTCTGTTGGGATTCTTGATTACTTTGCGGGTTGTTTGACTAGCAAGGTGGCGTGTTTCTAAAATGAGGGTGGCTATGAAGGATAAGCGACAACAGTGCAGTGACAGTGAAGAACGGTGAAGAGAGCGCCGGCGTCTTCGGTGCCTTCTTGCCACCGTGAGGAGCTGCTCATACCTTCACCATTCGCTGTAGCTGGCATTTCGCTCGTTACCTTTGCATCCCTATGCCGATGCATACTCATTTTATTCTTCATAATATACCTTGTCTAACTTGAGGAAACATCTAGCCCTGGGTGGAGTCTTGACCGCTTAAGACTTCGTTTAATTCCTCCTACACGCAGACCATATCGATGCGCCAGCTTGCCTGATCCAAGGGCAATCTAGTTACGGGGCGATGCAGGGTAAAGCGACTGTCGTTCCACTGCAGAGAACCGTCGTGGGCCGAAGGACGCCGTACGGAGGATGACAACAATCTATTCAACGATAGCTTGGTTAGTACGAGACACTTAATACTCTCCGAGCTCCAAGCGACTACGTGGAGAACAGGGAAACCATCAAAGTTCGCGAAATCAGGATAGTCTGGTTACTCTGGTGCAGCACAATAGTTCGACCGGCTTCCAATGCTAAAGTGCGCGGGAGTGCTGCGGCTAAGTAGGTTAATTACCAGAGTGCGAAGGAGTTTTCCTTACTTACTAGCTTCCTTATCTTTCTTACTGCCCATATACATTGTCTACCAGGGCGGCATACATACTACCTAGAGCTTGGCCTTGACACTATGCCCCTCTGCGAGTATACTGCTAAATATACTATCCTCCTCAATCACAGCTAGGAAGCAGAATTAATTTGCAGGAGGGCTGTACATGGCGGTGATACCTAGCCAGAGGATACCGACGTGTCATATCGGAAAAGACCATCCTTGAGTGCTTCATAGGCGGTATTGATAAGAGGGGCTCCTGTGGCGAGAGCCTCCTTATTCAGGTTGTTTGCTGGTTTTACGGAGTCGACAGGCATCTCAGTGCTGATCAGCGTGAATGCCTGAGTGAATCACACGATGCTACCCCTACTACCGTTTTCCGTGTGTGATTCGCGAAGAGGTGACGCGTTCTCCCTCGTGGGCGGACTGTCGTCCTTCGTCACCTTGGAAACGTCGATGGACTATCAGCACAGTAAGGAAAGAACCCAGACATATGCATTACCTTCAATATGAACGTTGAAAGGCAGGACTAGGGCACTGGGGTAGATGATCACCACCCCAGCAGAAACTTGCACTACCGACTACGCCTCCCAGAACACAAGCCATATCCTCTCGTCCACGTTGGTCTGACCTGGGGTTACTCAGTGGCTTGTAGGTAAAAATGCTCGTCCTTACTCACGATTACCTGCGCATCGGTATGAGGCTCGTAGAATACGTCTAGATTTCCCTGCCCAAAATCGATGAATTGATGCAGAAGATGTGTGGAAGAGATTCGGCAGAACACTATACTGCCCTTTAAGAACCTTCTGCGAATCCTCCATGCGTTTGACGAGTGCTGGAAAATCCTTACCTACTGACTCAGCGACGAGTTGGCTGCAAGGGCAGTCCGTTTAACAGGGTGAGCTTTGTAGAGGTATTAAGATAGTCTTACTTGAACGCCTTCATGGCCTCTGTTTCGAAAAGATCCAGCAACTCGGCATAAGGGTTGCCCTTGCTGTGCCAGCGACACATAGCGGACTTCTATAAAGGTCATTCAGGGGACTCAATGAATCGTTTGTACAAACCTCCTTGGACTGGCGATCAACGCCGGCGATGCAGAACTCCTGTCGCCCTCTCCTCGTCACTGATAAGGCGTTTTCCGTAAAATGGCTATCGAATCGGCCACTTCGGGGAGGAGGTCCCTCACTATCTACGACCCTGGCCGGGTTCCGGGTGTTATAAGCGACCGTCAGTATATTTATGTGCATAGGAGATGAGCACTTGCGAAGTTTCATGATACAGGCGCGTAAACGGTACCAAAACAGCCATGGACTCTTAATCACGCACCGCCAGCATGCAGCCAAGCTTCTGTCGCTCCTGAGGAGTGCATGCGTCTATTTCCAGTCAGTACCGGGAATCGAAGCTTGTTCTGATCGCCACCCACGAGCTGGAAGATACTGAAAATTTTGCGGCGAATGTCACTTCGCCTTAGCCGGCTCTGCCCTCAGCACCCTCCTCAGACATCGCAAGGGCCTGCGATGTCGTGCTTTGGAAGCGGTACTACAACAACCTTCATCGCACTTTTCCATCTCACGGTCCAGCGGATCAGGTGGAGGGGTGGAGGGGCGGCCTTCCTTTTACCGGGTCACCGAGGCTATGGCAGGCTTATGCCAGGGTCAGAAGGGTTAAGCATGTCGCTGAGTCGTAACGTGAATAGCCTCCTGAGGAAACAGATAGCCCTATCTCGCCGGATCCGGATGGCTTTGCATCGAGCATGCACGAGGCGGTCTTCACATCGTTCTATGAGATCGACATCACGTAGACAAGGTATACTTCTGCTGAGCAACGCTGCCTTACGTGGGCTTGGCCATCGAAACCGGCAGTACGAGGAGATCTGGTCTCCACAAAATCAAAATACTGGCCTCTCGAGTCAAACTCCACTCACAGTTCGGTAAAAAAAACTGCCTACTCGTTGAACAGATCCTATTGGGAGGC
>JAXQKB010000136.1:0-66344 GCA_037042295.1 Irpex sp. Y119-03 | reverse complement strand
GCGCGCCGTTCCCTCGCCATCCAGCTTGTCATTCTTAGTGAGCATGTACATAGGCTTCCATAGACGTTATAGTAAACACGAAAATTCATAGCGCTTGATAGTAACAGCGGCTATCGTACACTATGAGAGACCCTATAGAACGGCCAGAGTCTATAGCGCTACGACGCGTCGCAGAGCAGCCATAGAAACCCCGGCGCTACATAGCAGAACCGGTCCTCCAGATGTATGAGCACCCAACATTGCTGTATAATATCCCACAAGGCATTGTCGGCAGGCCCAACTAGTTTACGAGGCCGCGATGGCCGTCCAGGTATCCCGCTTTGTGTTCCGAGGACATAGTAAATGACTGCCACCTCGGACTTGCATTGATCATAGTATGGCAGGCGGCCGTCAAGAAGCTACTTGCAATGGTCAATTTAAGTTCGTTCGAGAAAGGTTAGGTCGTACCTCCACACATGTACATGCATATGAATAGATATCACTCTGCATGGTTGCCCCAAAAGTAACCTGACGATTCTCGTTATCGGAACTTTGCTTCGTCGTAGCGTCCAATGTGAGCAGGAGCCTTGGATCCATCAACTCAGGGGCGGTCCATCTGAAGTTGTCCACCATGCAAGGTAAGTGAGGTTGGCTTACACCGAAACCATACGCGTTGAGACCAAAATTTGTCACGACCGCATGATTGTCCGCAGTCACAAGTACATTCACCTTCAGAAGGAAAACCTTCAGCGCCATTTATTAGTCTGACATGCCAAAACGACATACCCCTCGTAGGTCCCCATGAATGATGTCTTCGTTGTGTAGATAAGCCATGCCTTCGGCGATTTCTGCAAGCTACTAGTATATAGAAGTGTATGCACATCATACCGAAACGAAAGGATTTGAATTGGCAACTCACCAGCCGCTTACGGCACATCAGTTCCAACCGATCTTCTGCAGTAATTGCACAACGATCCCTTGCAGATTTGCCTTTGATGGACGGGAAGATCAAACATAACTGACCAAGACCCTCGACCTCCATGCACCCATAACACTGAAGGACACGATCATGTCTAACGGTGCTCCATGTCACTACCTCAGCGAGGAATTCCTGGGTTACGTTAGACGACCATTCAGGACAAAGTTGAGTGATGAATACTGACATTTCGCAACGTTTCTGCCTTCGAAGGACAATTGATAACGCTCCAGGCTTGAATACTGATATCTACGTCTGGAGCTCCATGGAACCATTCTCGATTCCATCTTCCTTTGAAAGTCTCCGTATAGCCGTTGCTTGCCACTATATTGTACTTCCGAACGTGGGATGGCCGGAGATCTCGCGGAAGTATCCCAAACTTCTTGACTAATCGCTTCAAGAGTCTTCTAAACAGCATTCGCTCTTCTACGTTTTGAAAGCTCACCCGAAGCTCCTTTACGATGACCTATTGTGTTACCCAGTGTTCTGAGTACTTTGGTATTAGGTAACTCACATGATATACATCGCTAAGTACCCTCTCCGCCACGCTTCCATGCAGGGATAATAAGGCATCCGTAAGCAAACGTACGTCGTTAGAAGTTGCAGCTCTTGCAGAGATGAGGCGCATAATGACATGGATAACTTGAGCTCGGGTGGTCGTTTCAGCAGGGAGATGCAAGTCCTTCAATAAAACAAGAGAAATCCGGAAGCGTATTCGCAGCAGGTTTTCTTGGCCATGGTAGACTTCCCGACCAAAACCAGCGTTATCCCAGAGGAAACTTGATTCCGACAATCCTGTTAATACATTCCCGTTATATGTTGACTCGATCACAACATAGCAGTTTCACACACCACGGAATTTGAACATAGTGTAGTCCATTATACATGCTACTTTGAAGGCCTCGGTGACTAGAGCTGAAGTCAGCCAGGCTTGATCGTTGTTGCCCTTGTCGCCTTGAACTAAGCTGTCGTAGACTTTGGAGGGAAGCTGTATGTCAGGGAAGGCTTCTTCCCAGCTGCTCCCCTTTTCACCGTCACGACGTCCTTCATAGCGGAAGATGTCAAGGACGGCGGGTGAGTTGCGGATGAAAAGGAGGAGTTCTTTGAGCTGCCGTAGAATATGTTCGGCTGGGTTCTTATCGAAGACGAGACCTGAGTTTGCAGACCAATGAAATCTAGAACATCTAGCCAAGATAAGACGAGTCAGGTCGACAAGTGCAGGCTGAGTGGCGGGTGAGCATATGTACCACTAAACGATCGGCTAGAGAACATACTGGAGATGACGGAAATATCTCCTTCGTGATAGCAGTATATGCACAGAGAGTCTTCAGAGTACTGATATCTGTTGACTCTTGTTGCTTGAATTCGGTAAGATCTGGTAGCGGTGCGTTCTTTGGAGGATAGTAGAGAAATGCAGTTTTGGGGTCACTCTCACGAGGATAATCATACTCGACCTGGAGACGCAATGTTCCAACCGGCTCTGGTTCAGAGTCTAGACTGGCCAGTATGAGATCGGATGGCTTCCAGATAGGAATGTTGAGTACTGCCGTTCTAGAGGATATATCACGTGCTGACGCGGAAGAGTAAGAGGCTTGAAAAGCAGAAAGTACTGTTTCCGTACCAGCATCTATCAACTCATTTAGTATTAGTACGGTTCTCGTCTCCACGTCTGTAGTATCCCGCCATCCAACCGCCAACGTAATTCTGACCATGATCAGGGTTGAGGCCTGAGGGTCGTATCTTTCTGTATATATGTGACTCTCGGCTTCACGGAAGCACCAACGGCACTTACTCACATAGTCTGAGGCTCTTTTGGAGTGACCCATTGGGGAGCCTCCTCGACGCTGGTTAGAAACCGTGCGAAGTTCGATGGAGGAGGGGATTTATAAAGACTGAAATAGGATCTGCAGTCGGGTTCAGCAGCGAATATCTCAATTTGCAAGGCTTTCTTGTCTCCGAAGAGCTTTGTACGTAAGTCTACCAGACGTGAGTATATTGAGATTCCCGAGTAGTAGGGTTGACGCACCTAGGACCTTAAGGTACATGTACGCCCCGTTATTGAATGCAATATGATTTCTATGTCACGTTAAGTTCTGTGCTATAGCAATATCGATATGAAAAGTATGCTCACTGATCATCTGGGCCAGCTACAGTGTAGTACATGACGAAAGATGCCGCAATGTGTCGTTAGTTCAGGGAGTGTATGGGAACCAGGCCCGTCGAAGAGCGATCCAAGATATCTTTATAGTAGTGTCCTAGTAATTGTGTATCAGAGGCGTGCTAGCGACTGACATATCTTGTTGTTCTACCAGGGGATGTGAGTTGTGAGACGACCAGTGAGTTGACTAGGGGACTGACCTATGTGGGACAACACATGACTCGCCACTACAGTAACCACAGCGTTTTGTACGGCGATAATAGGGCACAATACAAGGAATATGTTGTGTTTGACGGTACAACATAAAAACACAAACAATCAACAGTACTTACTTAAAATTTGCTGTTGTACGGGTACGATTTAGCTAGGTCCAAAACACGATCAATCGATCTCTTTATTGAATCAGCTCGGAAGTGGCAAATGCAGTCTGCGACCCAGCAAAGGGCCTTGTGGCGTGTCAGGATGAGTAAGATATGGACTGAACACTGGATTAGGCAATAACAAGGGCGGTACGGATTCAGGCCCACTCACCCTTTCACGCAAATCAAATGGATGACGATGAAGCACTGCAAGGGCGTTATTGCACTTTCTATTCTGGGCATGTAGGAGAGTGCTAACACGAAGATTCCGTGGGCTTAATGCTTTGCAGAAGATAACGACGGTATATAGCATCACACGGTCGACTAGTAAGTAGTCCAAGCACTAGCAAACGATCTATCTTCTTTGCGTTAGATTACTCAAGTCACTCGAGATCATTATCGAGACTCACATCTGCATCGTTCGAATACTGACCTCTCTAAAGCTCTTCACGTTTGTCGGCAACCGATGACTTAGTATTGGGCTAGAGATGAAACATGAGCTTGAACATTGAAAGATTCAGCGTTGAATTCGCATTCGTTCCAAGTGGCAAATAGTGACAAGTTGAAGCTTGAAGCTTGAAGCTTGAAGAACGCAGTGAAACTTCATACGTAGTAACCAAGAGGGGGGGCGAAAAAAAGTTTCAAGACACCGAGCTCGAAAGTTTTGGGGTCCTCAAAGGGGGGGGGGTACCCCCCACCCACCTGCCAAATTAAGCGGCTCTGTTGATGTCTGAGACGAAGAGGATTGGCTAGCTCGCTGGCGTAGACGCTGCTCGGCTGTCAATGTTTGCTCCTGCTTGCCGTCTGTCCTGAAAGGGTATCCCTCACGTGCGTTTTGAGCACCTTTGTTGTGTCGATATATGTGTCGTCTCGTCCTGCTACCCAGATATTTTGCTACATACGGACTCAGAGTAAATTCTGTCATGCGACTGTAAATTATTGTATGAGACTGTATAGGTGGAACATAAGTTTCGAGCAAACGTAGGCAAAAGTCCGCGAAATGGACCCCTGCCACCGATTAGGGGGTAGTGTTGTCACGAGTCGAGTCGAGTCGAGTCGAGTTGATCAACTCGGAAAACTCGATAATTCGAGTCGAGTCGAGTCGAGTCGTCGAGTTATCAATCGAGTCGGAATCATGAGTCTCGGATTTCCCCGGCCATCCTGAGGAATTAGTTTTCATCGACTTCAAACCACCACACCACGTAAATATGGAGTTAAAAACATCTAGCCTGCTTTTCGAAAGTACATACTTGCTATCCCGCGAGCAAAAACGGTCAACACTAACGGGCGTACGGTCGAACGCGCCTGACATGGCACTTTGCCAGTCCCCTACATTAGCGCCTGGAGGACAACGCCCGAACTCAAGAGGGGGGCGGTAAAAAGTTTTGAGACACCAAGCTCGAAAGTTTCGGGGTCCCTCAATGGGGGGTACCCCCCACCCACCTGCCTAATTAAGTGCTCATTTTGATCCCTTCGCGGCCAGGGATTGGTCGTATGAGAGTTTGAGCGCTTGCTGGTTGCCAGAGGCTTTGTGCGCTTTTGAGCAAGGAATCTGCGACTTTAGAGTATTTTGGTTGTGCAATTTAAAACGTTTTCTGCCAAATATTTGAGCTCCACCAGCCGTTTCCCGAGCAGCGCTTGGAGCGCAAATCTCTGGAATCTATGGCTGCTCACCAATCATAAGGGCGAATAGGTAGCGAACCTCAGCCGTTGGCGCAACAACGGGGAAATCCGAAGGCTCCAACGATTTAGAAAAAATCGTTTTAAACACCCAACCAAAATACTCTTTTGCACGGCCATCATCGCTGCTTGTTCCGTACTCTAAAAGGGGTATCCTTCACGTGATTTTTGTGCACCTTGAAGCGTCGATATAACCATTATGCCTGCATGGTTTCTTAATTCAACTACAAAGTATACACATGCGTACACGTTAGTATGCTCCTACCAAATATCGAACGAGGATAAATGACCAGAACGCAAGTTTTCGAGCACGCCTGCAAAAAGTTGCCAGAAAAGACCCCGTGCACCAGTAGGGTGGGGACCCCTTGCGAGGTCGCTTTCACCGATCTGGATCTCGCCCCCCTCTTGCCCGAACTTGACGTCAGCTGATGTAACTGGACTGATGTCAGAGGGCCAGGCGAACCGACATCACAGAAAAGTGCTTATTAGCCAATCAGGTAGCCCCATCAGCGACTCGCGAGTCGACTCGAGTTGAAACTCGACTCGACTCGGTTTGCGAGTTTGCCTCGCTAACTCGCGAGTCGAGTTGACTCGAGAGTCGAACTCGACTCGTCGACAACACTATTAGGGGGGGTACCCCCCCTGCGGTCTATGTGCCCGATTTGAATCTCGCCCCCCTCTTGGTAGTAACGCTCGAAAACCATGCTTACGTAATGAAACCCCGCAAAGTCCCGAATTCAAGATCTCTCAGCGTCTGCCACGGCCTTGAGGAAGCTACTTGCACAATCCTTGAGTGGCAAGGAGCTGCCGCCTTTATGCATTCACTTACAGTCCCCGGAGCCCTTTCTGAGAGCTTTCTTCTGCAACTCGGATCCGCGGGGAACTTGAGTGTGTGTTCCTAGTAGCGCCTTTGACTCCGGAGTCTCTGCGCGCATTGTTATCTCTGCATAGACTGTTGACGTACAGTACCACTCCGTCTCAGTGAAAGGTGAGTGGTGTTAATGAAACTGCATCATTGCCGGGATTTGACGATCTCCGTCCATGAAAACATTCAGTTTTCATTGTACGTGGTGATTGAGGCGATTGAGAGATCACCATGCTGTACAGATGGCATGGAAGAAGTATGAGAACGGCGAACATACCTCTGCCACGCGTTTCAAGGGTCTTAACGCACGTCTGCAGCGTGTTATGATACTCTGTGGTCAATCTGCATTGCAAAAGTCTGAAGGCATTCAAATTGTCCCCGTACTTCTCCCATCCGGACAACGTTCATCCTTCACAAGCTTCACCCTACGCATTGCCTCTGGCCCCCATGTTAGTACCTGGAGATCTCGCTAACCGAACTACGCTAACCGGGCTTATATAGGACCGCCAACAGACAAGGTGAAAGAGAGCTTATCGCTCATGTACAAGGTATGACGACATGAACATGGTCGGCGGATACGGGCGCGCTGATCACCAGAGTACAGCACTCGAAATATTCGGGTTTCGGGAGCGCCACATCCCCAGACCGGTGCATAGTTTTGTGACAATTTCTGTAGATGGCGAGCAGCAAGCCGAGATATCTCATAGTGTTGATACACTCAATCCGAAATGGGTGTTTGATAAGCCATTGCAGTTGTATGTCTTCTGTCTTAACACGGGAGGCGCTGTCTCATCATAACTTCCAGGATGGTCCGAGCATCGTCGACCATCAGGTTTACTGTGTACAGAGAACATGTCGTGTTGTCGAAATTCGGCAATAACAATCACTGTTGCGGGGATACGGAAATGGAATTGCAAACTGTACTCATCAATCGTACGTGTGCTTCCACTGTCTTCGTACTAATACTCATCATATCTTGGCGTTATTAGCCTACACGCTTCACAAGTTGCAGTCCCCGGTGTACTCGCGGGAGAATAATCTAGAGTTTCGGGTTCGTCTCGAGCTCGAGCCGAAGTTCCGCCACGAGACTCTCCTCCAGCACGCACAAGACAGATTACAGAGGCACGATAACAATCGTGACCTCAAACGAAAAAGTAGTGCGATGAGTTTGATAGGATTTGCGGTGGATAACCTTGACCAGGTTGTAAATATCGTCGACGGATTGGTTGAGGTGCGCATGCGTTTTGCCTCAGGGTATCTAACGTGATCTAAGCAGCTGAGTAGATACATCCCATGTGCAAGGTTGCTTGGATGGTGCTTGGATCTGTATACAAGGTAGGCCGCTACATAGTAGTCCACAGGCATTGGATGCTCAATGTCCGCTTCAGGCCTTTAAAGACCAACATGCACTTGATCACTCAGCCAACGAGCTTGCGCAGGAGCTCAAGGAGACTCTAGCATATGCAAAGGAGTGCCGCGACCTGAAAGCTATACCAGAAGCCACGGACGTACTTCTCGAGATCGCGAAGCTAGTCGTGCAAAGTGCCGCCGCATTCGATGCGCATATGAGATATTCGCTCACAAGTGAGTTTCTCTGTCTAATGTTGTTATGCCTCACTCACCCGAGATCCTTAGGCAGGGCTCTCATGTCTGCTGTCACAAAGTCGTCTCAGAAACGCATATCAGACTGCGAACAGCGTCTCAAGGTTTTAAGGAAAAAACTGCAGGAAAATCTTGTCATACGTATCTTTCAGGGTCAGAATGAATTGCTGGCGGACAGTATGTCGCGTTTCTCTTCCGTTATTGTTGTCTTGCTTATCGTACTTCTATAGACGGCCTGAGAAACAATAGCTCTACCCCATGGCTACCGCGACAGTATACAACGAAGTTGCCGATTCCGCCCCCTTTATATATCCCACCAAAGGAAAGACATCAACCGGGATATGCTCCTGTATATACTTCGGCACCCAGTGATGAGCCCTATGAACCACTGCGTCAGCCATCGCCCCCGCCCCTCTATGTCCTACCCCATGACGACAGTTTCCGACGATTCACATCCTCCCCTGAACCTATCGACCCACCTATGCTCATGCCTCATGCCCCTCCTTTGGCCGCCTGCCGGAGTAGTCTGCCGAACCCTTATAGTCCCAAGCAATCGATGTGGTCGCCGTGGCCTATGGCATCGCGTACGCCATCGTTAGCGACAGATAGCGGACGTACTTTATCCAGCAAGTCTTCGTGCTCGAGCCTATCGGAACCCTGCGACTGTTCACACTACGAACCTGACATTTTCGATCCCGGGGACCAGGAGAACTGTCCGGTGGGTCGAACGACGCCAGCTGGCTGGCATTCGTTGACTGACGATCCGGCACAATCCGGTATGCCGCATAACGTCGATCTCGACCCCCCTCGTTGTAAACGGAATCCGGACGCTGCTCAAACCAATCCACCTCTTGCTATGCCGACACCCATGAGCTGGTCTCAGATCAACCTGCATCACACAACGCTTGACGTTTCTTCATGAGATCCTTCATGTTTCCGTATTCATCACGCTGCTATGTTCATCACATTTTCTCTCGCAGGCGATCGTCCTCTCGTTTCTCGTTCTATACCCATGCATGATCCGCGCCGTTGTACAACATCTATTTCTTCCCATGTATCGCTAGAATCAGCATAGGTCGTTATAGTCCGTAAGTCTCAGCATCGGCAGTCTTATGTCAGAGAAATCCAACATGGGAGACTACGTAGATCTACGAAATTTAGCCAAAATCCCTTCAAAATATGTCGCCCATTATTGACTAGAAGGTTGTCTTGTATTGAGCGGGAACTATTACACTCGGTGCCTACGCTACGGCGACGATGTTGGTCGAATACTACCACATCCACAACCACGCGTCGACGCGTCCCGATCACAGCCCTGATAAGTCTAAGTATAGGTTAAATCATGGCCAACATTTCGACGTGGCCACTGGACCACCGGAGATGGGAAGGTGTGTGTACCAGTGAGGATAGCGGGTCCAGTATTGACTGAAGATGCAGAACAGATCCTCGTGCATGCATGGCCTAGAACCTTAGTGTAGATGTTCATGCAAGACATCGGGCGGCAGGTCGGTGCCATGTCTATTGTAAGCTTCAGGACGGCAATGCCAATGAGTAAGCCCATGCTGATCGCGACAGTGAAATCCAGGCTTATCTTGAGCTCCTGTCAGGATTATCGAGGACAAAACCCATCTATATCCGTCTCGCAATCAGCGTGTACTGCTGGACAGTGGAAGCATTAATATTTTTGGTCCTCGGACCTTCAAGGCCTGATCGGTGGCCAGCCGTCGCTTTTGTATACGGGCGCTTCCTTGCACTCGATCTCTTGTTGGTCGATCAAGATACTGGCTTTACCACCTGGCCAACGGTATTCGCAACACAATTGTTTGGAGGATATCCTGTAGCTATAAAAGCGGTCAATGCTGCACGAGTAGTACTGTACCATTGCACATCCCCCAGCAATCGTCTCAACCTTCGGCTCTCGCCTCGCAGCGCATTACCCAGAGTTCAATCCGTCATCAACTATGGACTCATTCACCACCGAGCCTCTCGTCATCGCCGCTCCCGCTCCGGAGGACCAAGTTCCTACCAACTATGAGAATGGTGGAAGCAGCAGCGCCACGAAGTGCATAATCGCCTAGAGGCGTAGGTTCTCAGAACCCTCGCATCTGCAAGGTACGTTGGTATCTGTTGTATAGTTGAGAAGTAGTCGCTGACGAAAATGTACCGTACAGCTCACTGCGAGTAAACCAAGTTGGATGGCATCTACCTTCGTTTCCGGATGGGCATCCAGAGCTGTTTCCCCCTGTTTTCTATCCTTATTCATTCTAGTTATTTGAACGAGTCTCTCTGGGGAGAAGGTTAGGGAGATTCAGGCAGTTGGCGGTCGAATGTAACTTAAAGCCTCACTATGCATCATTGCCATCGTTTTGTACTACCCTTCTCAGTCGCGGCGCATCGCACGTCCAGCCATTTATAGCGCGTCATGCCACCCTCAAGCTCATTCTAGCCGTCGATCACATAACATGGATTGTATCGACGCTGTTTACGACCTGACAAGGTCAAAGGTGAGAGGGACATCGAACCACACTATGAGGAAGCGGGCTCGACGAACCTACATGACTACTGCAACCATAACCGCAGATCCATGTTAAAAGCACACGAAATGCCGGGTGTGTACCATGCGCTCTTGTCCAACGTGGGAGCATGAGGCGAAAATACCTGTTCACCGAGTTAGTAGAGGCATCTGCTATACCAAAGCGGGACTTGCTTACTCGTAGGGAGCTGGCTTCATTTGTCGACGACAAGTTACCGGTGAGAAGTATACTTCTGAGCATGTATTTCCGAGACACAGAGTTCCTATCATGTCCATGGTGCGGGTGAACGACGAAGGTAAAGTCTTTTACACTGCAGGCAGACATAATGTCAGAATAGATAATAACGACAGTAGAAACGTCCTCTTACCGTAATTCGTGACGACGATACGCGAAACAACAGCCACCACGATAGCATGTGGTGTAACAGAAGAAGTGGTCGTGTTAGTAGCTCCTACACAGGCCGTTACCAATGTACTCCGCGAGAACGCCTGGTATCCCAACAACATCGCAGGCTGACTGGTACGCACACCGTCTGGATACGGTTATAATACACCAGTGAGATTGAATCATGCTACATATATGTCGAGATAATACACGCCCTCTTCAGTAGCCCTAGTTGCCGATTGAAGCCGCAGCTCGTTGACCCTCCGTCTTGAAGGTCTGCAGCGCATTCCACGCCTCCCCGGAAACGATACTCTCTAAAGCGAGCTTGACCCCTTGCTTGTAGTCTTCGGCTTTGCCTGCAACCACAAGTAGGGCCGCTGCGTTCATCAGAACGAAGTCCAGTACCGGCTTCAACTTGTCAGGGATATCCTTCCCAGAAGTCAGCAGCGTCTTGAACGTCTCCGCATTCTCCTCTGGTGGACCACCAGCAACATGCGAAAGAGGATGAGAAGACAGTCCGAAGTCATCGGGTGTAATCACACCCTCGGTGATAACCCCATCTTTCAGCTCCCATACGTGCGTCCGCCCTGCACAGCTGATTTCGTCCAGGCGCTCCTCTCCGCACACTACCAAGGCTCTCTTCACGCCGCCTTGGCGTATACTTTCGGCATACGTTCGTCCGAGCTCAGGTATGGCTACGCCGACCACCATGCCCTGAGGGAAGGCAGGGTTGATAAGTGGCCCTAGGACATTGAACATAGTGCGGAAGGGGAGGGCTTTGCGATAAGGGGCGATCATGGCCAGGGCGGGGTGGTAGTGGGGTGCAAGAATGAATGTAAATGGAATGCGTGCGATAGGCATAGCAACATCCGGAGACGGTGCGGTGAAAAGGCAACCCAAAGACTGAAGCAGGTCTGCAGATCCAGAGGACGATGTAGACGCTCTGCTACCATGCTAGAATACGGAATTCATTGAAGGTTGTCAGGCATGGCAGTCGAGTTATGGACATTACGCACCTTGATGACTCGAGCACCAGCTCCGGCTGCAACGATGGCTGCAGTAGTGCTCACGTTGAATGTATCGTGACCATCTCCGCCAGTACCCACGATGTCCACCACGAAATCCTTCTCTGGCTCCTGAACGGCTGCCTTCAGGGACCGTTGCCTCAAGACATCTGCAGCTGCCGCTAGCGAGTCTGGTCTCCTCTCAACCCGATTGACATGCAGGGCGGTGAGGAAAGATCCAATTTGGACCGGGAGAGCGGCGTCTGGGGTGAAGAGGTGCTCCAAAGCAAGCCGGAGGTCATCTGGCGTGAAGTACTCTGGAGTATTCACTAGCTTGCTAAGCAACGGCTTAAAAGTGTCTGGGCTGAGGGAGGTCGACATGGTGGTCTTGAGAGGACCTCGGACTGTGTGACTCGACCCGGGTTTTATCGAGCATCATCAAGAGCACAGGCCATCTGTTAGTTCGCAATGATAGCTATCTGTTTCTCACTGGCTTGATGCATATTTTTAATGTTCGAATAGACACGATTTGCCTTGCTAGCCATGTGCAGATGATAATCGAACGGAGGTAAAGAGGAGGGTTAGTAGATGGTGGTAGTGCAGGTGTAGTGCGAGCAACAATTATCTGCGGTGATTGAAATATTGCTTATACTTGTAAGTCTACTCTCTAAGCATTATCAATCGGAGTTTCAACACCGTGATGTAACTGCGTCCTGCCTAATCGCAGACTCAACCGCCATGCAGCTCTTGACTTGCTCACCAATAGCCAGCCTGTGGAGGTAGCAAGATGATCAGGTTTATCCTAGTTCAGGTCAGTTTGTATCTAAACCCTGTAATATCCTGTAACTGAAACAATGCACATAGAATCGGCAAGGGAAGACACGTCTCTCGAAGTGGTATGTGCCTTACGACGACGATGAGAAGGTCAGCAGGAGGCTCATCAATGGCAGCGAGGGATGAGATTACGAAGGCAAAGAATAGGTCCGCCTTAGAGGAGAAGTACACAGACTTATAGCGCCTCGGGATCAGAAGTACCAGTCCAACTTCGTCGAGGTAAGTGTGCTGCTCTTCCGCCCTGATACTGCATTCATCAAGCATTCGGTAGTTCCGCAACCACAAGATTGTATATCGCCGCTATGCAGGTCTTTTCTTCTGCGTGTGTGTAGACGCAAACGACAACGAACTCGCTTATCTCGAAGCCATACATCTATTCGTGGAGGTCTTAGGTATGTCACAGGCGGTATAGCAGCACGTACTTAGCGTCTAACTGCGATTCCAGATTCCTTCTTTGACAACGTGTGCGAGTTGGATCTTGTCTTTAACTTCTATAAGGTGCGACAGCCACCCTTGAAGGGTAAATGTGTCATCCAAGTGAGCGGCTTGAACACGTCGGCTCATCTGACGTTGTCTACTCCGACACTTGGGTTTGGCGTTTACAGTTCTTTCGTATTGAACTTGTCTGACCTCAAATTATCCTGCGTCAGGTTTACGCCATTTTGGACGAAGTATTTCTCGCCGGAGAAATTGAGGAGACAAGCAAAGACGTGGTGCTCTCACGGTTGGAAGAGTTGGAGAAACTGGAGTAGTCATATGTCCTAGCTCAACTTCTAGTATGTTTCATTTTCCGTAATTGAAGCATTGCACGTCATAGAGGGCCTTATACTGATCCCGACATAGCTTCTTAGATCTATACTCAGGCCAGACCGTTCATGCATTGCTGTTTTCTTGCGAGACGTGAGCATATTTTAGCATATGAAGTCGACTCAGCTTCCTACCGCGGTAGCATTTGTGTCTGGCCATCGGGTCCGCAGTGAACATCTGCCAGTCTCTCTGTGATGCCTCCGAATAGTCCACTTTTGCTGTTGACCTCCCACGCATCGTGGAATACCAGACTCGACACGATGTTCTTTGTCCTCTGCGGAAACCATATCCCGTCGGCCCGTACTCGAGCGTAATAGTCTCATGCCGTTGCCGTGGGTCCATGTCCAGTCAAACTCGGTGTCAAAATCTCCAGGAACGCAAGTGTACTTCCTATCACCTTCCTTCGGTGGTTTTATCACCGAGTTGTAGCTGCTCGAGACGAGGCCCTCATCATTCAGAGAACCATTCTTGTGGTATGTTTCATATTGCTTCCAACCGCAGTTCGTGCCACGGTTGTCCCCCCACAATTATCGCATCTTTAGGGATCGGTTCATCTTGACCTATATAATGGTTGCCGTGGCATTTGTTGTCAACTGGTTCCGCCGGTCTATCTGGCCACTCTCGTCCAGTGGGGAAATTAGCGTTGTGGTTCCGAATCTAAATGTTCACATGGCAGCCATGCGAAACCCATGTGCGCGAGTTCGTCTACGACTTGCATCGCAGACCTCGATCTTTTTCGCATGCAGAAACGCGGTCCTCCACCGAGTGTCGTCCCGTCGTGGGCGGACACCTCGGGCAGCAATTTACGGTGATAACAGCAGGGTACGTATGCGCTCGGACTGCTCGGAAACGTGCCTGGCAATGTCGGAGAATGGTGGTCATGGTTCATGGAACACTGGTCCAAGAAGGCTGAGAACTATAAAGTCCAGCCTAAAGGCTGACAACATAGCAAGAAATATTCTTGCCGCGGTTCTGTTCTATGTGGAGTCGCCTGACTCTGGATTTCGGCCTTACTTGATACACGGTTGTCTTCCCTTAGGTGGATGAAAGGTGCGATGGATTGTTCAGACTGTCAGTAATGGCACTTATCTCTCACAAGGATAGCCAGTCAAAGTCCGATATAGCTGCAGAAGACAGTGTTCTGCATTTGTCATTCCCGGTAAGTTGCCCACTGAATGCCGGACCACAACTCACACCGTTGTTGCTCATAGTCTGCGCGTTTGTCGACAACAACAGTGCATAGATTACCGACTAACGATCGAAGCGCCTGCAAGTGTCACAGAGTCGACCCTTGCTGGGAGCGAGAGGAGACGGAATTGCCTGTCATCAACCGACAAAGATACGAGAGCAGCCCGGCGTTGAACCCTTTCATTCTTATTTGCTAAAGGGTACGTCATCACTGATTTGACTATTAGCACAGCAGAATAGACTATGTTTCTCCAGGTTTTGCCCGCTGCATACCAAGTCGTTGGTGCCGTGCACAGTCCCGGATCAAAAAAGGTCTGTTTTTAAAAAGTTGTTCGCAAGCTCCATAGCGCGGTATACCTTAACGATGCTCTCACTTCAGACTGTAACGTCACACACCATCTCCTCGCATGGAACTCTCACAGGAGGTCTACAACCTCATCGTCAGACATGTCGGCACCCGCTCAGACTTGCTCTCCCTCTGCACGGTCTCGAAACGGTTTCAGAAGGAAGCAGAAAAGGCCTTGTATAACACTCTACACCTACGAGGATACACGCGTTCGGTCACGATATGTGACGTCCTCCGTCGCACACCACGAGTCGCTCTATTTGTCGAAGCTTTGTCAATATTCGTCGATGGAGGAGGCGAAGAGGAGGACGAGGACGAAAGTGACACGAGCAGTCACTCCAGCTATTCCGAAGATTTCTGGGACATAGCAGCAGCGGCACTACGACAAACGTCGAAACTACGCTTTCTCAGCGTATATCTCGAGCGCGTGGACAACGCGTCACATGCATGGGTGTTGGACGACTGCACATTCCAACTACGCACATTCCACTCCGATTTCGAATGGGACAGCCATCTGGAGAGGTTCCTTCGCTCTCAAACTGCACTTATGGACCTCTATCTCGCCGACTACAGAGCCACGAGCTGCCCAGCGACCGCTTGCGCGCTGAGGGATGACGCGCGTCCCTCCTTGCCTTCGCTCTCGTTGTTAGAGTGTACATTCAGCGAGGCAGCGGTTTCCCTTATTCCTGGCCGGCCTGTGCAACGCGTGAAGACGTGTTTTTCGAAGTCTAAGATAGAGGAGAAAAGGACGGAGCTGCGCGTGTTGCTCGCGAGTATACGACGTTCCAAGAAGCCTCTACGCACGTTGGACCTTGCAGACGTCTCGTATCAGTCTGCCTTCACTCTAGAGATGATCTCTACCATCGACAGAGTACTCTCGGGCAAGCACCGGTTACAGTACCTTGGTACACTGGTTTACCCGGTTGACCCCAACGAGGTAAGCTGTGTACTCGCGTAGAAGATTACGAACATCTGACTTATGCTGTGTATTTCCTTAGCGTGTGGACTTCTATACTCGTCTCATGCGCCTCCCGCACCTACGGTGCGTTGAACTCGAAGTCACGGAATGGGAACCTCCACCAATGACCCCTGCTGCACTACGAGCTCTAACATACGAGCTTCGTATATACTGCCCGCAAGTCGATCGGGTGGTCTACGTTTACGAGTTTGACCGCGTTGTCATGAAAGTCATCGATAGCCTATGCGTATTGGATCATGAAGCTATGGCGGAAACCCTCTGGAGAGAAATATAATATATAGTAAGCATCACACCTTCCAACTGTATATTGCGCTGACAGTGCCTAGCCCTAGGATAATCAACGTCGTAATCGTTTTTTCTATCACTGTATCGATAGCCTTCAAGTTCTTCTACCATTCATTTTACAACACGTGTATACCTCGACGCCGCGGTCTTCTGTCGACTTTCGGTTTAAATCTATTCACCAGAGCCGGGCACGATATGTCACCCGGCCACTACTCTACTTGCGTGTGAGCAGAGATTTTGAATGCCAATTGTCATTCCACTCAAATCTTGTTTCAAACCTATTCAGTTCACTCCCAATGTACCCGAAATCATACCGAATTCGCATTATATCGATTGTACAATGCAATCCACCACTGCACATCTTTTCTCCGCCAACACGACACGTATTGCCTCCTCAATCACCTCCTTGAACTTCTTCACGTCGCTGACCTGGCTGGCCCACGCACCTCCTGCAGCAGCGGCAATTTGCGCATAGTCTGGCGCGTCGGGTCCGAAGCCTACGGAAAGCCTGTCTCCGCTCGCTTTGCTCCCGATACCAGTCGGGTAGATGCCCATCATCGACTTCTTCGGTGACTAACCATGATGAATTAGCAGGCTGGTGACATTGTCTCCGAGAGTGAACACTTACAGCCCAACCTCCGTTGTTCAGAACAATAGTCAAGTACGGCTGCCGACGGGTACGTCATGTGTGAACAGCACACCAGGATGACAACGCGTTACTCACAGTACTGTACTTCCTAGCCATCCAATACGCAGTACTAGGAACCGAGAACATGAAAGTGCCATCTCCGACAACAGCGACCAGCAAATCATGGTTCCTGTTGGTACTCTCGCTACCCAGGTATGCACCGACAGCTGCGCCCAACGCCCAACCCAAACTTGTACCTCCGGATGTGATCATGTTACCCGGTACGTTTGGCCTTATGTGATTGAACACTTCGTGGTAGCTACTGATCGCTTCGTTCACCCAGAGAGTCCGTTCTCCCCGACTCGGTGTCCTTTCGACCACCGCTTGACGAAGTATGGACAAGACATAGGCTGGTTCAGCTACCTCCGGAACTTTGAGCGACGTCTCGATGTTTTCCAAGGATGCAATAAAGTCATCGTGCCGTGCCTTGAGCTTCTCACCGCGCTCTGCAATCCCGCTGGTATCAAGCTTTACCCCAGGCCCATTCGCAGCCTCTAAGAGTTGATTCAAAGCCACCTCCGAGTCGGCTCTGCAGAGGAGTTCCGCATCAACATGGGACCATCCATACGTCTGCTTGAGTGGGTCCGAGTCGATCACGAACACTCGTGCACCTTCCCGTGGAGCATTGTCCCATGCGTCAATCCACGGCACGTCCGTCTCCAAAATCAAAATGGTGTCCGCCTCCTCAAGAAGTGGAATATTTCCTCCGAAGTTGTTACCGAGGTAGAACGGGTGGGAATACGGGACGCAGACGGAACTGCCACAAGACATGAAGACCGCCGCTGCGAACTTGGTGCTGAACTCGACGAGTGGGGCCACAGTACGTGTGTTTCGGCCGGAATGAGCGACTATTATGAGTGGGAACTTCGCCGTAGAAAAGGCCTCCACTATCGTACGCACATCTTCATTGGGTCATATTCGTCAGCTTCAGGATTACTAATCGAAGGATGAGTTACCTGTAGATGTCAGAGCAGATGGTGAAATCGGCGGCCACTTGTTCAGGTCTATCTTGGTATTCGCAGTTGCATCATCAAGCTCCTCTTCCAATACCTCTCTACGAGCAGAGATGTACACCGGCCCTTGCGGAATGCTGTGCGCACTAGTGATATAGAGGCCCATCAGTTGAAAGGTCAAGCGTCGAAGTTACACATAATCAACGCACAATTGGAGGGCACGCAACACAGTCTTTGTCACCGTTTTTCCGCTATTTATTTGAGTGCTATAGCGCATATACTGCCGGACGATTGCAGTTTGATCTGGTACATCTAGAAGAGACGAGCATCACTCTCAGCGATACTGAATAGATCCAAGATGACCTACCTTGTACCCACATCGGCCACTCGTTCTTCGACCCTTTGTGCTCTCCCTGAGCCGAAAATGGTGCCAATCCAGAGAAGATGATCACTGGCACACGACCACGATCGACGTTGTGTACGGCTCCCGCAAGTGCCTATCCGAGTCATATATCAGTTTCTCTTAGTATACTTATCTCCGGTAGATCGAGAGTCTATTTACCTGTGTACCAACATCCACATGTACAACCACCAGTGCACTCTTCCCTGTGACCTGCGTGAACGCTTGAGCAGCACTCAACCCGACCATTTCGTTAGGGCATGTCACGATCTGAATCGCTGTTCTCCCTTCTTCAACCCTCTGCCTCTCGAGTTCTTCCAAGATCGCGGGGTGGTCGTTTCCCCAGTTGACGAATGCGTGCGTGACACCCGCGCGTGCCAATGTGTCCAGGAAGAGAGAGGCTGTCGTGTGCATAGTGAGGTCTGTGTCTTTGGAGCGTACACTGGGAGACGATGTTAAATGAAAGAGAGAGAGGGACGCAGGATATTGCGCGATCCCCACGCTAGAACCATTGTCGCGATGTTCGGGTGGGAATGACGGAGTGACGGAGAGAACACGAGGTCGGGCATGATAGACTCATCCACGAGACCTGCCTATTATGGAGAAGTAGATGTCATCAGCAATGACTAGTTGCTCTCTCCGTCAACCCTTTCCATTAACGACTTTGCTTCTAAAATCGATCGTATCGAACTAATGGAGCTATCGTCTGTATTTAGACTTCGCCGCCAGGATCCCGATTGGCAAGAGTTTGCATTTCACGACAACCTCAGTACACAGATACATGTGTAATCGCCATGTATACTTAGCAATTTAGGAACTGATCGAAACGCTAAAGTTGCGAATCAACAAGTCAGCAGATCCGACGAAAGGTTCTGTGCCTGTCTGGATAGCTTGAATAAACTGGGAAACAGGTTAACTCTCTCACACATCAAGGTAATACGTGCCAAACATACCTGGGATCCGGCAACACCCTGACTCTGAACGAGGTACGCTGAAAGGAAGAATTATGTGTCAGAATCATACAAATAAAGCGCCATGCGAGGCTCCACGCACTGAAGAAATCGTTCAAGTCTGCGTTGAAGTCCGTGATGTCTCCGTTGGCGCTGACGAACGACAGGACTTCCCAGTTAGCATTGGGACCCTTCCAGAGGTTCCAGGTGTGACCGGCGATGTTAAGGCCGCTGAGAATTTGGGAGCCGACTGGTTGGATGCTAGTTGCAAGGAGGATGTGTTAGACGTGGGATGTATGAGAGGAAGATGGCGTGGGCTTACCCGCCGAGACCTGAAAGCCAGATCATGCTATGAAAGAAAGGGCTAAGTAGACCGAATGGGTGAGTGCAGAGGAGACTTACATTTCGTAGGAAGAAGCGGATGTAGCGGGGGAGCCAGATTGCGCAGTGCCAAACCAGATATCATATCTGCGAGCGATCAGCACAATGTGTGAGAGTACAGGACGTTAGACTCACGAGACATCAGCACGGATACCTTGAGATTGGGTCAGGTACTGCCATTGCCAGGAGGTAGGAGCCGACTTGACAGCTGAAAGCTATATTATGATCGAGCTCAGTTATAGTGTTGTTTTCCGGAAAAGCAAGGGGTGGACAGACCTGGACACCCTTTGCAGTGTTGTGGAGGACGTTTGCGTCTGTGCCAAGTGTGTTAAGCAGAAGGGTAAACGTATAAATTGCGCATACGTACAGCTCTTGACATTGTTAGGAGCGTTGGCCCAGGTCCAGTTGGTAGCCCAAGAGATGCTGTTTCCGCTTGTGCTAATCAGAGTCGAGTTTTGGCCACCCACGCCAGCGACTGTTTCATAAAGAGTATATTTGAGCGACCCCACACTGTTATTCATAACATGGCGACTCACATTCTCCCCAGAGATTCTGGCAAAGAGTGAAGCTGCCAGCCGGAAGACAGTCGTACTGGCCCTTGATCGTCTGGGCATGGCAGACGTTCGCTGCGAGCGAGGCGAAGACGAGAGTGAGCAAGAAGCGGAACATTTTCAGAGTCGTACTGCGGTATTTTACGGCAGCTGGTTTAATTTGTGGCGGGGGACCATCCTCTTATATGTCGCAGGTTTACCTTGCGACGAAAGTTTGGCGGAAGGTTGTTAGCGACAACCTCGGGTATAGGACGGTTGGAAAGGAGCCTTCTCTGGCGTTCAATACCAACTTTTAGCTGGTTTGAATGTCACTCGTGAACATCGTCGATGTGCGAACTCGACATCCGAAGCTCGAGGACGGGAGGAGGATGCTACGAAGTCGTACTTCGGATCTAGGTATTTCAACAAGTTTATTCAGTCACGCTATCCGACATACACCCGGTTGCAGATGTGCACTCACTATTGATAGCAGGAATCCTAAGTTCTACGGTTAATGATAATTTTCGGTGAAATAGTGGCGTACGTTGGATGTTTTATGGCTGTCTAGCTCACGTCATAGTCTAGTAGCGACCACATGACGATGTCGACGCTGGAACCACAACAGTCGTCTTCGAAGGCGCAAAGCCGATGCCAGTTGGCGATATTGTTCCAAAAAGTCGGGCTTTCAGGACTCGAACCGCCAGACGGTAGTCTGAGACTTGAGTCTGGTGACTGGCAGGGCGAGGTCGCTCGTGTATCCATGGAGGCAAGTGGAATATCAAGGAAGTTGTGTTCACAGTCCTCCTTAAGAAAGACGTTGCTTCAATTGACAAAACTAAATTGCACCCATTTCGAGTTCAGGAAGCTCTTGACTTCTGCAGGAATCATTAGCGACTTCTTCAAGCAGAATATATGAGTCTTACTTTCCACATGCACTCAACATTGAGCACAGATTTTCGCGCTATCTGAGCGAACTAGTACTCCCAATGATATTGTCAGCTGCAATATTCCACAGGATATTCGAGTGGTGGCAGTGAAGCAAGAGTGATTCGGGCGATGCCGAAGCAGGCCGAGGAAATGATCTACAGCTGGTCACTGGAAATGGCCTCCTCGTGCTCTCAGCTCTCAACACGACCTTCACGGCCACAACGACCCCTTCTCTCTAACCATCACCACTGTATTCTCTAGCTGCTCTATAGCTTGTATTTAAACCACGTGTATCATGTCGGACGCTCGTCTTCGTCGCGTAAGCAAGGAAATCGCAGGTTAGTCATGTTTATTCCTGCCTTGTTTGGGTTACATGTACGAGGGGTGTGCTGAATAACTGCGTGCAGATTGCAAGAATGACAAGACGTCGCATATAAACATAGAACTTATCAACAACTCTCCGTTTCATCTCAAGGGGTCCTTTAAAGGACCCGAAGGAACACCGTACGAGGGTGGCCACTTCGACGTGGTAAGCACCCTCTATATTTATCATGGCATCCCTCTCAAGAAACCTCTTTGACAATACCACATAGGACATCGTCATACCAGAATCATACCCCTTCCAACCCGTCAAGATGAAATTCCTCACAAAGACCTACCACCCCAACGTCTCTTCCGCCTCGGGCGCGATCTGCCTGGACATCCTCAAAGACGCATGGTCGCCCGTTCTCACCCTCAAATCCACGCTCATCTCCCTCCAATCGCTACTATGCTCGCCCGAGCCGAACGACCCGCAGGACGCCGAGGTGGCGAAGCATTATCTGACGAGCAAGGCGAGCTTTGAGGAGACGGCGAGGTATTGGACGATGGTGTATGCTGGGGGGCCGGGAAAGCCTGGGAGTGTGGCGGGGCAGAAGCAGGACGAGGTGGCGATGGCTGGATTGGATAAGGCGCATGTGGAACAGTTTGAGTCGCTGGGTTTCGAGCGTAGTAAAGTGGTATGTTCCCCTCACTACTCAAGCTCTTAATCATCGACTAACAATAATAATGTGTGCTCAGATCGACGCGCTACGACGATTGAATTATCGAGGAGCAAACGCAGCCAAGATCAACGACGATAGAGTAGTGGAGGAGCTTTTGAAATAAGAACATCCAGTACCTGGTCTTCGTCTTTTCCTATCTCTCCGATCCGACGTCCCGAGTGTGCGTCCCGAAACTAAAAGGGTAAGAGTCCGAGAATCACCATGATATATTGAACATGAAGAAAAACCATCCAGCTCCTGTAAGATACACATGTGGGGGAAACGCAGGAATACCTCGTTCCTTCGCATCTAACGCTCTGACATCTGCGCGAGATAGTCCGACAGCTGAAAATAGAACACAGCAAGTGAGCGACATGTATCACTGTCAGTACAGAATATCACACACCTTCAACGCACCCGCGCGGATGCTCTCCGCCGCGTTCTGCACGTCCGGGTTCGCCAAAATCCTCGAAACAGCGTCCCTCGCACTAACCTCCAAATTCGACAATGTCCCGTCGCCCAACACACCCTCTCCTCCCCCCGGCACACCCTGCATCTCGTCCTCCTCCCTTCCAAAGTACTGGTTCGACGAGATGGAGGTCGCGCCTGAGAAGTTCTGCAGTCGGGTCTGTGCTTCGCTGGTAGCGACGGGGTCGTAGGTGCCACGGCCGAAGTACATGTCTGAGGAGATGGCCTTTTGGTTGCCGAATTTGTCGCGGGCGGTGGTAGGGGCGTCGTCGATGTCGGCGGAGCTGTGAAGACGGTTACAGAGTGTGCGTTCGATGGACGATTAGGTGACGTACCTGGCTCGAGCGGGTGCAGCTGGGACAGCACCAAACCCAAGTCTCTTCATACCCATGCCCAACCGTTCCAGGTCGTGGGCGTTCCCGAGCGGCTTCGTCTGTACAGGCGCGGCGGTGGTCTTCCCGTTCGATGAAGTCGAGGACGCCTGCGCGCGGGACACAAGCGCGATCTTTGCCTGCTCGGCAGCCTTCTTCGCCCTCTCCTCTTCCTCCAGGCGCTCCCTCTCCCTATCATACCCGAGCTGCTTGATTCTCTCAGCTTCCTCCGCCGCCTTGCGTTCAGCCTCAGCAAAGTCGATCGGCGCAGCCGCCTTCTTCGCTCCTAGACCACCGAGCTTGGACTTTTTAGCGGGGCCACTTGCGGAGCCGGTGGGTGTAGATACTCCGGGGGATGAGTTGAGGCGGGAGGCACCGAGTTTAGACCCGGGACGAGAACCTGGAGTTGAGGTCGAACGTAGTGATGATGAGCTGATCGTGCGGGGTGCGGCGGGTGTGGTCGCAGCGCGGCCGATGACGGGTGGAGCTGAAGGGGTGGAGGCCGTTGAGCTTGTAGGCTTTGCAGCTGGCTTGTCCCATGATGAGAAGAAGTCATCGTCGCCGCCCGTCGCGTCTGAACTCGTGGCTGGTGCCGCCACCTCCATGCCTTCGACGAAGATGCGTGTGGGATATCTAGAGAACGTCTGAGCATACTGATATTAGTTAATGATGTTCACAACGTACTTGGCTACATCCTCCTTGACGCGTCTCGCAAGCTCCTCCTTGTACAACTCTGCGACGCGACTCGAGTACTTCTTCCTCGAGTCGGTGTCAGTCAACAATGTTGCCCCACCATGCTTAGTGAAGAAGTCTGTCGCAGAGGCGTTTCCTCCCACTTTCATCGTCCGTAGCTGGTTCAATTGCCAGCTGTCTAAGTTTGTAGATCTGCGCCAGATCGTCAGTCAAGCCCGAAGCTTGGTTGGCTGGAGAGGACGCACCGTACGAAGGAGATGTGTACGCCCATGTTTCGGTGGTTGCTAGAGCAGTCGAGACATATGTAGACACCAAATGTAACACTCGACCACGTCGGATTTCTTGCTTGACAGTCGAAGCACATCTGCATCTCCTTCAGAACATTCGGGCGTGAAGGTGTACGGAGCCGTACATACCTTGTTGGCTTTCTGAGCTTTCAAGACTTTGAAGACTTGTTCAGTTTCTGCTTTTGTTGGATCCGCCATAATTTCTAGAGGCTTGGAAAGTAAGAGATGGAAGTTATTGCAGAGAAAGAGACAGAGGTGGTTCAAGCGGTGGTGGCAGTAACTCAAGATCTTGTCACAGGTCACATCAGACACGTAGAGCGTTATCATGTCACGCCTGTGGCCACAACGTTAACCATCACTACGATAAGTATCACGGTCGGTCAGGATACAGCTAGGTTGCGAACATAAATCTCCTCGTCTTCTACGAAACATGTTCAGGGATTTTCAGAGGTGGTGAGTAGGTAGATGTTCGGCGAAGTATCTTCGCAGGGACATCACTGACATGTTTCTCGTCTATTCGCAGGTAACCCGAGACCAAAATATGCAGACTACGAAAAACATCGGACACACATTGCCCCAGAAGCATAGGAGTCACTGCCAGCCTACACGCGTTGGATTCAGAGTCCGTTGATATCTACAGAACATCCTCATGGCCGTCGCGCCGGAGTAAACTGCGAGTTGCCGCACGCCGGACATCTTATACACTGCAGTCAAACTTGAAGTCATGTTACCTTAACACGTTGTAGAGTGTCCATCAAGACGACCTAGTCAACCTTTACCACCTTGCTGTGTCCTTCGCTGTAAGCAATATCGTTGACTACGATGCCAGGACCAAGAATATTCTCAGCTTGGGGTTTGTAAGTGCCTACTATGTGCCTCTACCGCCACAAAAACACTGAAACCAGTTTTACTCTCAGCTCATATGAGCAGTTCTTGCGCCACAGCCCGAAGGAGTTGTGTGAGATATGGGGCGGTTTCGTAATCTCTCTAGAGGAAGCAACACGCTGGGCCAATCGTATTCTCACCGAAAAGCAAAAGCAGGATCCAAGTATAAAACTCGTCGAGCATGGAAGCCACATTATGCAAACCCTTAATGAAGTCGTTCAAGGGGCGGGTGGCATGCGAGTCGTGCTGTACGGCAATGGCCACATCTCTACAAAAGTGTTCGCTTCGCAATACTTTATCATCGCCGACATCAAGGTGGCGCACGCTGCCTACAATGGAGAAGAGCATGTTCTCACAGAAGAGCAGAAGGTTTTTGATACGGAAATACGAGAGCGAATAGAAGGACTCCTCAACGCGGCAGGTAAGCATTGCTAGGCTACTCTCCCGTCTGCTTCCACTCCCGCATCGCATTCACTTACATGAGAACCTAGGAGTAAATCACGGGGGGTTTGAAGTGGAAGTCACCCCACTTGGCGAACAAACACAGGACAGATTCGTCGAATTGCTGTTGGAGGCACTACCAGCGAACGGTATCTCGATGCGGAGTCTCGATCACGGTCACTGTACCATAGCAACATGTCCTGAGCCTGTTGAAGAAGCCCATCCGTAGAACATCCGTACGCTCTCAGCCATAGTTTTCTACCTCAACTGTTTGTCCAGTGTAGACCCTGGTTAGGCCGGAATAAAAACTGTGGACTACGAAGAAGGATGCAAGGTGCTGCATGATTTCAGGGTCGGTACCGACCCTCATGCGCTGGAGTCAGCTTGCTGTTTTTATAACATGCCTGAATCGTTCTGCCTCGTGGTCGTCGCGGAGTCAACTTCGAGACGCCGCACGCTGGAGATCTCACATATACTGCAGTCGAAGCCATGTTCAGGCTACCACGACACGTTGCAGAGTGCTCAGCCTGGCTCTTGAAGATAATCCAATATCCTTCCCCACCGTGTTGCCTCTAGTCCTAAAAGCAATATCGTCGACTACGAATCGTACGATGCCAGGGCCAAGAATAATCTCGCCTTTCAGGTTGTAAGTACCTATTATGTGCCACGACCGCCACAATGATACTGAGATCAGTTTTACTCGTAGCTCATACGACATGCTTCCGCGCCACGGACAAGACTCACAAGAGGAGCTGTGTGAGATACGCGGTGGTTTCGCAATCTCTTTAGAGGAAGCAACAAGCTGGGCCAATCGAATTCTCGCCGAAAAGCAAAAGCAAGATCCAAGTATAGATCTCGTAGAGGGGGAAAGCGAACTCGTGAAAACTCTTAGCGAAGTAGTTCAACGGGCGGGCGGTGTGCGAGTCACGATGCACGGAAAAATGCTAAAAAATGGGTTCCGGTCCCAATATTTTATTATCGCCGATATCAAGGTGGCAAACGCTGTTCACAATGGAGAAGAGCATGTCCTCACAGAAGAGCAGAAGGTGTTTGATACGGGAATTCAAAAGCGAATAGAAGGACTTCTCAGTGCGGAAGGTAAGCATTATCAAGCTGCGCTTCTATGTGGTTCTACTCTGGTGTCGCGTTCACTTACATGAACACCTAGGAGTCAATCACGGAGAGTTTGAAGTGTTTGCTATGTCACTTAGTGAACAAACACAGGCTAGATTCTTCGATTTGATATTGCAGGCACTACCAGCAAATGGTATCTTGTTGCTGAGTCTTGATAACGACCACTGTACCATATCAATGTCCCCCGAGCCTTTCGAAGGAGCCCATCCGTAGCAACATGCACACTACGCACTCCAAGCTTACTTGATCTATCGGTCGAGTATCGTTGATTTGTTGATCGTATGTATACACGCACAGTGAGATCTATGATTGTGTGCATGCAGATCTCGAGATGCTATACGTCAATCTTCATCTTCACATACTCCATTGAACCCTTCCAACACGTCTCTCCGAATTTCTGCATACATCTACGCTCGTACCAACCGGCGGTCAGCCTGAGGCTCGTGACCAGCTTCTATAAGCAGGCTCGCACCTCGGAACAGAGCCTTATCTCTCGAAATGCTAGGAAAGTTCGATGGTATGCAGCCTCAGACAGGGAGCGAAGGTGAGTTGCGATGTACCACATACTCGGGTCAAGGTCAGAGTTAATCTCATATGCCTCTGACTCGGATACTAGTTGGTACATGTAATGATCGTTGATACAATCCAACTATTTACTTGAAACGCGGGCGATTCGATCTTGCAAGTGATTTACATTCGTCTCAAATAGCTACAAGAACAGTAGCTGAGTACTGTGATGTTAAATCCTTCCTTGCTTGCCGACTAATTACTTGAAGGTTACATTCTGAGTTTCGTCCTAAGTAAACTTGCGATTCGATCACGCGAACGTTCAAACTTTCAGCTTCTTCAAGCTTCGTGCCTCAGCTGCAGCTTCAGGGGTTGGCATGACCATCCGAGGTATCGGTTCGGTTCCAATGTTCAAGGGCGATCTTGGATAGCTCGGTCGTTAAAGGGTCTCCTTGCCCTGGATTCTGAGTAATTCTGTCCCAATTGTGTTCCCAAATAGTAGCTCCTTTGTCATGCTCTTCGTTGGAAATGCGCATCAAAGCAAAGTAAGGCCCGACGCAGAGGAAGCCGCGCAGCTGAGGGGAAGACCACTTATGACGCCGCAATTCTTTGAGGTATTCGGTCAGTTGGTTCACGCATTCGCGCTCGTATTTCCCATATGGAGCGATCGCTGGGCCGTTGTCCGAGTCCTTGAATGGCCGTTTGATCTCGACGATGGCGATAGAATAGTGTATTCGCAGCTCTTTTTCAGGGGTTGGAATAACTTTCACAATCAGGAAATCCGGGTAAGTGGCTACGAGTTCAGCTGAAGGTAACCTCCGTCAGCACAACATTCAACTCATAGAGAATCACTCATGCATACCCTCAGTATTCCTGCCATAATGTTCCCCTCCAGTGGAGCTAATTGACATGCCCCTTGCACGCGCGTTGGGTAATACATTGACGTATTTGCGGACCATCGCCTGGGGAATGACACAGAATCGACGGCTGATGGGGAATATAGCGTGCAGGTAGGTGTTATTTGGCCCATATAGCTGATGTTCATAGTGGACATCAGCCTCGAGGGCGCGCTTGAGGTTATGAATGACCCAGCGTTCGATCGACCTGCGGTGGTCGTCAACGCTAGGCGTATTCTCTGCTAACAGTGGCCGAGGAATGAGCTGCGCTAGGCTCATATCAAGCGACCATGTGGTGAAACGGTCTTCAAATTGAGGGTTCATGATGTAGGCTGTTGGATTTATATCGATCTAGTGAGCGTATGTCAGTTATATATCGAATATCCGATCCGTAGGGAAATATGCTTGACCCTACGTCTTGACTTGGAATCAAATCTGCAGGGAAGTGCGAGTCAAATTGCTGACCTATGTCTGGGCTCTGCCAGTCAACGTAGTTCGAGTACTTATATATCCTGTAATAGTAGGGAGGGGGCCTGAGCCCGTCCGCATATGGGCTCCCTCGACTTCTCCATCGGTACAATTCCCTCTGAGTACAAGACATGTTAGATAGTGGCTGTGAGTGTACAATTATAGAATACAACCTTCTAGCCGGTGAGCGTAGGCTCCTCAAGCCAACGGGATCCACTTCACTAAAATAAGCAAGCCTTTTCGTGCCCTGTACAAGGCAGAAATAGGGGAGTCCTTCAAGTTCCAACTTCATGTGCGCCGCCGGCGGAGGTTATTGTATATAGCTATAATGAACTTATTCATCCCTATCTCAGCTGCAACGCCGAGGCTGCTGCCAGTGCCATCCTAGTAGTCGAGGATCTTGTGATTGGGAAGGCCAAATTTTTGACCCCGTGTCGTTGTTTTCTCGTTTATATAATTAGTATTGGATGCCAGTGAGCGCGATCGCTTGGAATTTCTCGGTGCGAATCCCTGCTTTCCGGTAGCACATCTCCATTTATCGATCAGCTACTGAATACTGAGGGCTGGTGCCGAGAGGCTGGACACAAGGTGCTGCCATATCGTGGGTCCCGGCTTATCAAGCTTGAATGGTGATTGGAATGTTTCGCTAGTTCAAATTCTTGTAATTTTCAACCGCCCTGAGTGGGTTTATGTTCAATCGAAACTGGTCGCAGACACATATAAGCAAGTGGTATTGCCAAGTGACACTGGAAGTTGAACTTACCGCCTCGCAAGCAATCCTTGACACTTGAACACCTCCAAGTTGTAATATCACTCGACACCGAGTCATTCTCTCCACGTATACACCCGAGTAATTCTCAAACATGTCTGATACAGCGTATTCCTTGAAGAGGTTAGTTCTGGAAGTTTGCATATTACAGACCTAATCATCATGTTTGTTGGATTAGTACCTCTACTAAGGGTCATGCCGACAGCTCTTCAATCCCACCAGATGTTTTGGATGACGGAATGGTATATTGCGAGGTGCAGGGGGGGTTTGTCATCACTGCGGAGCAGGCGGTCGCTTGGACCAATCGACTTGTCGAGGATACAAATCGCGGAAAATCGGAAAATGACAGGGACAGACTCAACAAGGCCACTGGGGTGAAGGATTTCAGCACTATCCGTGATGTACTCAACGGATTGGTGAGAGCTGCGGGGGGCATCGAGTGTCGACAGTACGGTTCTCGGACAAAGCAAGATGGAGGTGCATGGGCTCAATGGATGGTGGTAGTTGCTAGTAAGGTGGTTAGGGCGAGGAAACTTGGTCGAGACAAATACGACCTCACCGCAGAGGATCAGCATTTTCCCGAAGACGTGATAAAGCAGGGAACCGAGTTCATGGAGAAGTATAGTGGCAAGTCATTTCCCGTTCGTGTATTGAGTACTTGTTAAGTAACGAGCGCGAACAACAGGACTCAAAAAGGAAGAGTACGGCAATTTCATAGCGTGTGGAGAAGACATATTCCTTGACTATTAAGGAGTAGGCTCATGAGCCGACCTTGATATATCTCGTATCTCTCGGAACAGAAACGACGAGATTATTGCGAAGATGACAGGATTATGATCTGTTTCCTTGTGATAACCTGCCAGTGCCAGAGGCCCTCGCAGCTTCGAGGCGACGGTTGTGTGTACATCATCGCGTAGTAATACATTCCGTCAACATTGTCATGCAAAACCCGACCTACATACGCCTCATGAAATCGAATGACTAAATGTCATAGGTGCCAAGTGCCCGAGCGTAGATCGTAGTAAGTAGTAGGTACGAGAGAGATTCTGCAGCCTGACGGAATGATCGGTGTTTATTCCGACTTCAATTGAGCACCCAGTTTCATACACTACTACTAGCCAAGCGACGGTCATGTAGTCCTCACTCGGTTAGATCAATCTTCATCCTGACATACTCGATAGGACCCTTCCAAAACGTCTCTCCGAACTTCTGCATACCTCTCCGCTCGCACCAGCCCGCAGTCTCCAGCCTCGCATCGCACCATACGACAGAGCACTTGAGCTCATCCTTTGCAACAGCAAAAACATACTGCAAGAGCCCAGTGCCAATGCCGCGGCCTTGATGGTCTGGGTGACAGGCGAACTTGCGGAACCGTGCCGCTACGAGTGGCTCGGTTAAAGAGTCCAAGGAGGAAGCAGAGGTGCCTGGAAGAAGCTCCTTGAAGAGAGATATGACTGCTATAGGTACACGTTCCGCGTTGTGTTCTTTCGTAGTACTGTCTGTCACAGCGCCGAAGTGGTATCCTGACGAATCCTCAGGGAGAAGCACGTACGAGACCGGCTTGTCTGGCCACAGGACGTTATGTCGCAGTGGAACGGTCTGCTCTGCCGATATCCTGACAAAGGAGATATCTAGAAAGATTTGGTGATGTTGAGTTCGAATCATAGGTAGGGAGAGAACAAGTTCTGATCTACACGTACCTTGAGACATGGTAGTTATCTGCATCCTCCGAAAGCGCCCTTTGAGGAAGGAGATGTAAGGTCAGAAGATCACTATAATGGGCTGATTACTCTCTTGGATTGACACGATGAGATCCTCGGTATATAGTCTTATTACGAAGAACTGTCTGCCCCGTGTACACGATCGTGAGCCGAAGCCTCTCTTAAGTGACAAAGCATGAGACGTCGGTCATACTAGAACCTTGAGAATACCCGACATTCAATCGTACAATACAAACGACTCGTAACATACAAACAATTCTGTTTAAATACACTAGTATACGTACAGTGATTCCTCAAAGAGTCTTCTTTCGTTGGTGCGCAAAGATGTCCTCGGGGACGTCCTAATCGAGCTGAACATCAAGTTCGTTGAGAAGACTGAGCAAAGTCTTATCAGTGGCAAGTGCCGGTCTAGCCAGCGCACGTCTCAGTGCCTCTTGCGCCTGCTGTACTTCCCCAAGAGCTTCATGCGCCTTTGCCTGCCGATAATACCTACCACGAGCACATGTCAGTCTCTTCAATACTATCACAAATCCGCGAATCCACTCACCCCTTGGCATAATCCGGGTCCTTCTGCTCTGCATTCTGACAATCATGCAACGCCTTCTTCACGTCCCTATACTCGCCAGGCAGCAAGTACACCGCCGCCCGATTTGCATAACACATAGCCATGAGTCCCTGTGCCGCATGCCACTGCTCTGTCCTCTGCGGCAGCGTAGTCGCTGCATCCCAAGAGCGGTCGATCGCTTTCGTGTACTCCTCGATTGCTGTCGGTAGGTCTTTGGAAGTGAACGCACGGTTGCCAGCCGCCTTGGCGATTTCTGCAGCGCCCATGAACGCGGTATGTTTTTCCTGCAGTTGTTGGTCGACGAGGTCTCCAAATTGCGTCGCCATTGCGGGAGTCTCGATGAGCCACTCGAAGGGAGCGGGGAGGCTGTTGAGGAACGGTGCGATGGCTTCTCGGTGTTGAGATAGCTTGATGGTAATTTGGAGTACGCGAGGGAGACCGGCTGGGAAACCTGGGATTGGTGTGGCCATCGCTCGCTTGATGAATCTTTGACGTTGTTATCAGGTTAAGTATTTTCACGCAGGGATTCGAATAATATACCGTAGTATGGTTTGCGAGTTGGGCAACCCATATATTTGTTCCATTAGTCGTATCATGGATCCCTGCCCGCAATTAAGAATGAAGCCGGGCTTCGCTCCAGGGATGTTAGGTGCATCTACTTCTCTGATGAAGTTATTGTCTGCATCTACGGGCAGAAACTTCTCAAGAGTGATGTGCCACCACCCGCCTTCAGGTTCTTGAGGGATGGTCGAGGCGAGCGAATTCCAATCGAATCCTGTAAAGTCGGCATCAAATGATTCGGTGCGGGCTTTTTGCACTTCTTGTGCGGCAGCTCCCATTTGCTGTATCAATGGATTATTCAAGTTCTTCATTATGTGCCTGGATAGCTATGAGTAAGAGCGTCTTATTGATGGAAGTACAGCTTACCGCATCATCTCCTCTGGTCCCACCTCCCCAGTAAGAGGGTTAGGCGGGGCCTGTTGAAATATCTCCTAAAATAGTGGATTCCGTGAGTTACACAGCTAAGTCTTGAGTTATAAAGGCACGTACTGCTAAGGCGTCGACATTCACGCCTGCTTGCCGGAAGGATTCGATAACGGAAGGATCGAAGTTATATTCCGAGCCCGACGGCACATTACTCATGACGAATCCGACTGTGAGAGGTTATCAAAAGCGAGAGGCCCTTGCGAGGAGCAGCAGACAGGCATGGAGGGACTATAAATACTTTCTGCGTGAGTAGCCCGGGACTGCAGATCACAGCCTCGAGCACTACTTACGCACTCACAGCCTTGTAAGCTCGGGCTTACCGATAGCGCCACGAGCGATAATCTATCATTTGTCGTTCCTGACTTGCGTATCATGTCGTACGCGGAAGACAGCCTTAGTTACGTTTGACAGGATCCGTGAATGGCGTAGCACCGGTTGTGTCGCGTGAACTGCCTCTGCTCAATGATATTTTAACTTCAAAGGGCCACGCTATCAGCCGATGCATCGTGCTCGACGAGGCGACTGACGAGGGCAGTGCGATCAAGACGAATACGCAGATCAACCGTGGGTATCTCACGGAAAGACGAGATCTTCA
Source organism: Irpex sp. Y119-03 (assembly GCA_037042295.1). Taxonomy (NCBI): domain Eukaryota; kingdom Fungi; phylum Basidiomycota; class Agaricomycetes; order Polyporales; family Irpicaceae; genus Irpex; species Irpex sp. Y119-03. Next base: position 33,726 of record JAXQKB010000136.1, on the reverse strand, counting down.
GACATGCACATGAGGACACATAAACTATGGTATTCGTAAGTATAGGACATCGGTAGAGTAACATGGTACGTATGAAAAACTACAAGGTCTATCTCTCCATTACGGGCCGACCCGACTTTTTATGAAGCGTCGGTGCGATCTTAGGATGAAGAAGTTATTCTCCCTACACGAAAAGGTTCAAGATAATCGTGTGTGCCCGAGAGCAGCACGATCATCCCAAATATCAACCCGCGAGGTGAACTTTCGATAAAGAGAAGAAAAGCCGCGCTGGTAAGGTTTTTATAGTACGGCGTCTAGTTCTTCGGATTGTTCCGTGTTCTCGAAACGGCAGTCGTCCGTCAAGTTGGCAGGAACCATATAGAATGCTTATGGTTCTGAACCTACTTACCGTTTGGCAAATGGGTGCAGTCCGGCTGTGGCTGTCGATCCAAGTCATAACGCTTTCAAGGAGGACGACCAATTCTCTCTACCTGAATTATTTAATGGTGTTACCCTTATCAGGACATGTTAACCGGTTATTAATCAGCCGCCGGGTGCTATGATGCACGAGTTCGATCCCAGCTGGAGCCAGATTCGTTGACGTCTCAGGATTGCCGCAGTGTGGTCAAGTGCTCAACTTGCTTGACGACCTCGACGACCTCCTCGCTGCAGCTCTCGTCTGCGCAGTCTTTGTAACTTTATCCAGTTCTACGTGCTGCGGTCAAAGGAGGCGTCGCTGTAAAGTGTAAGCAGTCGCACAGGAAACGCCAAGAGTTTCACTCAGCCCGCCCACAGCCTCAGTCTATTCATCTAAAAGCCTTGTTCTGTTCCGGGGGACACTGAACTTTAGCAACCATGTCTCATTATCCCCAGGTATGTTAGAAGCCTATGACGGCCAGAATTCTCTCTTAATCATATTCTGAAGCATCAGGGAAACTATTACGATGACGGTTATTCGCCGTATCCCAATCCCAATACTGCGCCATCACCCAATCCTTACGACGCACATCCGCCACAAGCACACAACCCATATGACCAGCCACCTTATTCAGACCCATTTGCACCTCCCCATTCACCTCCAGTACCGTATCACTCCCCACCACCGCCAGGTGGAACAGGATCAGAATACCCCAACCCATTCCAAGGCGGATACTCTGATTCAGGTCATCTTTCTCCACCGCTAGTGCATAGCCCGCTTGCGCACAGTCCGCCAGGCTTCCAGTTGCACGATGAACCTACGCGATATAACCTTCACGACGAGCCGGCCGATCTGGATACAGGTGACATCCCTCTCCTAAATCGCAACCCGTCAGGGATGGCTATGCCGGTGCCAGGCGGATATGATCCAGTGAAGGATGAGGAAGCAGAGGAGAGTAATATCAGATACGGACGCATCCCGCAGCGCGTACCCAGACGGTACAAGACGATCAAGAAGGTCGAACTGTTCCATGGAAACCTGGTGCTTGACCCGAAAGTGCCGTCGAAGCTCTTGAACATGTGCGCGTTGAAGAATGAACGGGAGTTCACTCATATGAGGTACACTGCGGCGACATGTGATCCGAGCGACTTCAAGAACGACGGATTCACGCTACGACAGGTGTTGTACGACCCGCCACGGAGAACGGAGCTATTCATCGTGATGACGATGTATAACGAAGACGAGGAGCTGTTCACGAGGACCATGCATGGTGTTATGAAGAACATTGCACACTTGTGCAAGCGTGACCGCAGTAAGACGTGGGGTAAGGAAGGGTGGAAGAAGGTCGTGGTCTGTATCGTGTCGGATGGTCGTTTGAAGATTAACTCGAGGACGTTGAGTGTTATTGCCGCTATGGGTGCATACCAGGATGGTGTCGCAAAGGTGTGTCTGCCATCTCCTGGAGCTTGTCTCCTGTTCCTACGCCGACTGTCTTACGTCAATTTAGAATGCCGTAGCAGGCAAGCCAGTGACTGCGCATATCTATGAATATACAACGCAAAGTAAGTCGCGGATCCCCCTTACTGACCTATCCGGCCGCTGATTTAGACTTTTAAGTTTCCGTCACGCCTTCAATGAAGATTGAAGGTGCAGAGCGCGGCATAGTTCCGGTTCAAATCATCTTCTGCCTCAAGGAGAAGAACCAGAAGAAGATCAACTCGCACAGATGGTTCTTCAACGCATTTGGCCCTATACTCCAGCCCAATGTCTGTGTGCTTCTCGACGTTGGAACCATGCCTGGCCCCACCTCGATTTACCACCTTTGGAAAGCTTTCGACATTAACTCGAACGTGGGTGGCGCGTGCGGTGAGATCGTCGCGTTGAAGGGCAAATACGGCCAGCATCTGCTCAACCCTCTAGGTAAAGACGCGATCGTTTCATTTACCCCGCATTCATCTTTGACTTACCCCTGTCGAAAGTTGCGGCGCAGAACTTTGAATATAAGATGTCTAATATTCTGGACAAGCCACTGTAAGCGTGGGTTGTGAAAAACAAACGATCATTGTCTGACCACTCAATATACAGCGAGTCAATCTTTGGTTACATCTCTGTATTACCTGGCGCCTTCAGTGCCTACCGGTACATCGCCTTGCAAAACGATATCACAGGCGAGGGTCCTCTACAAAAGTACTTCCTCGGTGAGAAAATGGTATGATGTCATGCTCTCGCGCGTTTCAGTCCCGTTATTCATATTCGTGGGTAGCACGGCGCGGGTGCCGACATCTTCACAGCCAACATGTACCTCGCGGAAGATCGTGTAAGTACGCCCTTGTGCTCCGTAGCCTCGTGTTGCTCACATGAACTTCTCACTACAGATTCTATGTTGGGAACTTGTGTCGAAACGGGGTGGCTCTTGGGTTCTGCACTATGTGAAGTCGGCGTATGCTGTAACGGACGTGCCTGATCAGGTAAGGCGTCCGCGTTCGCTCATTTCAACATGCCGAATGGTTTTATTGACCTCGTCGACTGTGTTAATAGGTCCCGGAATTGATCTCACAACGTCGTCGGTGGCTCAACGGTTCCTTCTTCGCGGCAATACACAGTACATTCCATTTCCATTATATTTATCGTTCATCACACACGTTCCTTCGGAAGTTCTGGATTCATGTGGAGATGATATACCAACTCTTTAACCTTATCTTCTCCTGGTTTGCTTTGGTACGTCCCTGATCTCATACCGTCTAATCCAATAGCTTACGGTTGTGTAGGGCAACTACTACATCTCCTTCGTTATCCTCAGTGAGGCTATGGAGGACCCGTCTTTCAACATTGGTCATGGCATCCACATCGTCAACTTGGTCCTAAATTACTTTTATCTCGGGTTACTGGTTATGTGCTTCCTACTCGCACTCGGTAACCGTCCCCAGGGCTCGAAGCGGTTCTATACGTTAGCCATGTTCGGCTTCGCACTGATCACTGTTTATATGACGGTACGTCCACATAGCTTATCTGGAAAATCTCCCTCAGGGACTGAACATCGGTCCGGATTCCAGATCGCTGCGTTCTTCTTGGCCTTCAAGGGCATTGAGAACTTGGCCAAGTCCGATGGACCATTGACGTTCTCGGACCTGTTCACGAACTCGATTTTCCGTAACATTGTGATATCGCTGGTAGCAACGCTCGGATTATACATCATCGCATCACTCATATTCGTGAGTCCAACCCATCCCTCAATGATCGGCACTTTCGGCTCGTACTGACTGCTGAACGTTCTACTTAGTTTGAACCGTGGCATATGATAACGTCCTTCATCCAATACCTGTTGCTCGCTCCGTCGTACATCAGCGTGCTCAACGTCTATGCTGTGAGTGTGCCCTCTTTTCTCTTTTCCGGGACGCATGCTTTGAGGGACTAATACTCTTCCCGGCTTCATTCCGCAGTTCGCCAACGTTCAGTGAGTGATTTCCGCCATTCCACCATCTCTCCTGTCACTCGCAGTCTCATCTCCGGCCAATAGTGATGTATCATGGGGTACAAAGGGTGACAACAAAGTCTCGACCGATCTAGGTGTCGTGCCTGTGAGCAAGGGCAAGAACGAGGTCGAAGTTGAACAAATAGACGAGAAAGATATCGACGTGGCATATGAAGATGCTATTGAAGTCTTGAACACCAAACCGATGAAATCAGAAGGTAAACCCGATCCTGCAACTGAACAGGAGGACTACTACCGATCGTTCCGAACGAAGTGAGTTTTTCTACTTGCTCAGTATGGAGGTAGTTGCTTACGTTCTTCGTGTAGTGTGCGTCTTCTTACCACGCTCTTCTTTCGATACGAGATCTAGATACTGATCAATTATGCTCTTCGACACACAGGTGCTGTTGGTTTGGACGCTCTCGAATGTGAGTGCCTAAACACCGCTTCCGTGTCCCCATCCGATCGTACTGATCGACCTCTGCTTCTCTTTTGACAGGGTCTCCTAGCGGCAGTCATAGTGTACGTGAACCCAACTACGCTAACCGTGCCGCTATCAAACTCAACGCTTCTATGTTTATACAGTTCTGCCACGGGGAAAGCCGCCACAGAAGGCGCACACCACACCGTCAATGGCTACATGGCGTTCATCCTGTTCTCTGTTGCAGGTCTAGCCTGTGAGTAATTGTCCTTCGCGGCCCGTTCTGAAAGACAGCCCAGAACTCACTGGTTCGCGTCCACTCCACACAGTAATCCGCTTCCTCGGCTCCACCAGCTATATGCTGGTGCGACTGTTTGCGGGCGAGTAAACGAGGCGTTAGCAAACTCCGAGCTCGTCGTATTTACGCGGGGCAGCATGCCTCCGCCACTAGCAAGCTACTATCCCCTCCATCCTCATTGACTTTGTTGCGCTTGGACATATTTGTTTTGTTATCTATCTATAGGACTGGTGTCCCGTCTCAGCTTACGAATTACGACTTTTGACGATGCAGATTACTGCTTTCTTGCCCTCTATGTTGTGCTATACCCGAGTTGTGTTTCCATTATGACCGATTTATGATGTAAAGTATACAACAGACTACTCCGAACTACTATGAATGGTACGTCCCGGAAACAAAAATGGTTTACAAGCAAGGATTGTACTTGCTGGTTGCTCTGCGAGAGAAAGAATACAGTGGTGGTGATACAAAGGTGGTTTAAACGTCCGTTCGTACACAGGAAGCCAAATAATGCCCAAGTAGTACAATGAAAGGGGTATGAGGGGTGGTATACAGTAGATGTTGACGTTGGCGAACGGGATAACAGGAATTACTTGCATTTGAGAGATGAAGGGGTGGAGACGCTTGTAACGGTGAAATGCGGTGCTTGTTGAAAGACGAGTGGCGTAGCGCGGGGGGTTTAGACAGCTCGGGCAGACTGCGAACACCGGCGGATAGCATTAGCAAGGAGAGTGGCGTCAAATTAGGATTGCAGCTACGCACAGAGGTCTTAGCTTTCCGCCTATGCATCATGAGAACACCATCGTCGTCTCTGCAGTCGTCAATTGGAGAAGGCTAGGACACACGGATGAGCCAGTTGCTCATAATCACACGAGGGTAGTGGGAGTGGCACTCACTAGGGAAGGGTGGGAGGTGCCACTCGTTCTTTGTTTCGCGCTTTGCAAAGCCGTCTGTAGCTATTTGATTTGATTGTCAAGTGATGTTTGACGGGGAACGTGGTATGTTGTTCTTACCTTGGCCTCGCTAGCTTGCTTTGTCCTTGAGAGTGTGCCGTAATGGACCATGTCACTCGATACCGAGGTCATTCTCGGTAATGCCGAGAGCGAATGTGCGAAGCTCGGAAGAGCTGCGATGTTGGACGCTTTCGACGCGTACGCAGTGGCGGAAGACATCTGAGATGACGAGAAAGAAGTGCTGAAGGTGGACGAGGATGAGGATGCGCGGCTGGAACTTGACATTGCCGCGAGTATATGTACTGTGTGAAAGGGTCAAAGGCTGATCACAGGGAGGATAAGAGAGGCCAATGGCCAGAGGGGCAAAGACTGAGGGGTTGTAAGAACACTGTTGGAAAGCAGACGTAGATTTGACTGGCCCGTGAAGGCGCCACGCAGCGCCTTCAGGCCTCTTTCATGAGACTTATGAAAGGCATTCGGACAGAGTTGTGGCACAGTTGGCCACCGCGTGTCCGGGAACAGCGCATTGCACACCCGGTTGCGGTGTTACCTCCTGGTAATACGGACGTTGCCGGACAGGCGGGTGCACGGTACCGGCGGCCATCTGAGAGATCGTGTGGCGACTGGCCAAGCTTTGGCCTACAGCGATGATGGCGAGGGAACAGGAAGCGACACATTGCGTGAGACCACGTTGAGATCTGGAGGGCCAGAATGTCCATGGCAAGAGAGACCGGCCCATTCAAAGCGACATCAGGCGAGAGAAATGACGCTTATACCCGAGATACCACCAAAGCAACAGATAATCGGGTGCATCGCCGGCTAGATAAGCACTGACTTGTAGAGATCGATTCCCATACACTGACTCATTTACACGTTCCTAGGAACCCTTTCTCCGGTGAACGATGCGATGACTCTAATCCTTTCCTTCCACTGCTGCTTTAGGAAACATCGCGCAACGTTCGGAACAGAGATGCCCATCAGAGATAGCAGGGAGCGCGCGGTAATGAAAGCAAACGCACCCATGGCCAGGACATAGCACAATGGCCGTTCCTTGAACCCAACTACACCGAAATAGGTGTAGCACCCTCCGATCTGTCAGAGAAACAGGCGTCATTTCAATAGTCGCGCCACTGAACGTCCCGCGCAGAGAGGCGTTGGCCTGGTAGATGTTGGAAGACCCAGTGTTCTTGCTCAGGCTCGTGCCGGCCGAACCACTGTTGCGTGTGCACCCAAATGACCACGCAGCGTAGTGCGGCACAGTATGTTCGGAGTTCCGTCGCAAGCATTGGGAAGTGGCAAGGCATAGGCAGAGGGGTCCAGTGCGATAGATCTATGTGAAGCACCTCGAGGTGTTCAAGCTTGAGTAATGATGGGTAGATGTCATTTCGCTGGTATACTTGAGTGAGTAGTGGCCTATCAGGGAAACGAACGATAGAAACATACATCTCCAAGAGGCAAATTGACTATGCCCAAGTATCGCAGGGAAGACGAGAGAGGAGATAAAGCCAGGACGCGCAGCGAATCGGCTACGAGGTATTCTGGAACGTGCAGCACGTTGAGACTGCTAAGAGTTTTGTTTACACGGGAAAGCTCCGTGATGTAGGAGGAGAACAGGGGTGCGTTTTCTTCATCGACGCGTATGCACAGCCGCTTGAGAGGAGACGTCATCAGATCGATGGCGACGAACAAAGGACCGTCGAATGACTCGAGCTTCTGCAGAGATCCAGGCGCAAGAATACGACGAGTATTCTCATCTTCGTCAGGGGCCTGAATTATCAAGCTACGCAGTTCATGCTGGCCTTCGAGGAAACTCGCCAAGCTGTCGTCCCAGTTGAAGACAAAGTTAGCCTCTCGTACTTGGAATCGTATGGTAGGTGCGTCAAGACACCATGTATGGACCGAGGTGTCATCCCAAACAATGAGGTTGTCCAAGTTAATGACCATGGGCAGGAGTATGACTATTACCCGCCAATGAGCATCCCTCCAAGGACCCTCGGCTGTTCTGGGATCGCGGTACACCCACAGACGTCGAACGTATGTTGCTCTCGCAAGGCCCCGTGCCGGTGTGAAAAGTGAATTTCCGACTCGGTTCAGGGTTTCCATGTCCTTCACGATAATGTGGTTGTAGAGTCGCGTCTCCGCGAGTATCTGGAATGCTTTAGACGTACGCCCAATGGCAGGGAGGTCACCAAAACGAGCATATTGGACCACCTGGGCGCATATTTCCGCGGGTAACGCGAGCTTGGGCGCGTCCATATCGGCGATGTTCTTTTTTCCTACGATTCGCCATGTTATACTCAAGGCCACAAAATGTACAATTAGAATGATAGCGTACCTAGTACGAGTGGCAGCAAGTAGCCTGAGCTCTGTCAATAGAGACTATACAACGCTTCAAAGGTTGGTATAACGCGTTGAAACTACTTAATTCCTGGTTCAAAAAGTTAGTTATGAGGAAGAAAGCGTGGTGGGCGTACAGACACAAGCAGAGGAGGAGTCCAGACATTCGCAAGGCCAATGGCCGGTCACAGTCACAGCACGTGACATTGTCACAAACACTGTCATATTCTTACACGGCCAGTATATCAGACATATCTTTTCTACAAGGGTAGTAGCTGAGATATATTACTATCTAAATGGAACTATACAACTACTTCGTGAATCTTTAGAGAGAAGTGCCACTTGCTTTATCGTCGATGCTGGTACGGGTGGGCGCTCGGAGGTGATGACCAAATACAGCAGTGCTCTGTCACTCAAACCGCGGCCTTGATCTTCATCGTCCACTACTATCTCCTCGCAAACTACGCCTGCCTCACGCGTCTCATCATGGGAGAATCACGAACAGAGCTGATAGCATGGGTTAACGAGCTCTTGCAGGTTAACTACACAAAGATCGAGCAATGTGGGACCGGCGGGGCGTACTGCCAAATCCTCGACTCGATATACGGTAAGCACGCCCAGGTACAAGAATACAGGAAATTATTTCTTAGAAATAACCTGTAAATGCAGGCGATGTGCCTATGACGCGAGTCAAGATGAATGCCAAGCACGAATACGAGTATGTCGCAAACTTCAAAGTATTACAGAACGTGTTCAAAGCAAAGAAGATCGACAAGGCGCGTTTCCCGTTTCACCGTGCATCTACACGTTCAGCTGACAGTATGACCAGCCAATTCCAGTTGACAAGCTGATCAAATGCAAGATGCAGTGCGTACTACCCTTTCAAGCCTCTGCACCGTGTCACACCCCTACATGCTGATCGTTTCCCCGCACTTTCGGCTCTATCAGAGATAATCTGGAATTCATGCAATGGATAAAGCGCTTCTGGGACTCAAACTATGGTGGACAGGGTTATGACCCTGTCGCCCGACGACGTGGCGCGCCAGCAGAACCCCCGGCCACAATCGCACCTCTGGCTCCTACTGCACGTACTGGTGGCCTCGGAGCTGGTAGTGCGCGTGTTGGAGGCAGAACACCCATCACTGGACATCGCGCAGGATCCGCACAGCCGAATGAACAGGTGCAGGCTCTTCACGCGCAGATACGAGAACTGAGCACGCATCTGGAGGGACTGGAAAAGGAACGAGATTTCTACTTTGCCAAGGTACGTGTCTCTGCTGCCGACGAACTTTTTCTCCTTTCCCGGCCATGCTGTCTCTCCGCGGACGTGCGATTCCATTCATAGCCACGTGACCGCTCACCATTCACTCTCTTGGCAGCTCCGTGACATCGAGATTCTTGTACAACAACAGCTGGAAGTTCTTGAGTCAGAAGGAAAGGACGACCCCGTCTTCCGCGACATCCAGAAAATCCTCTACTCAACCGAGGTAGGCCCTGAGTGATCTCACCACTCTGTCACAAGACGACTGACCCCATACCCTTCGAGCAGGACGGATTCGAAGTGCCCGAGGCGGCGGTGGACGAAGAGGAGACCTTTTAGTTCATGCATAATCACATCTATATTTGTCTCATCTTGACTCGCATCCTCGTGGCGGCAGCGTAATACACCTTTTAGTTCCACTCACTTTTGGCATTTATGTTCTTGCATCGATTCAATCATAGTCTCGATCGTGGTAGTCAGGATCTTGGCATTATCCGCAGACTCTTGGTATATGTACATTGATTTGGGTGAAGGAACGAAAATAGGTGCGTAAAGTACGTGAGAAGGTTTTAACAACAATATGTAACGTGAGTGAGGGTATGTTACAGGGACGTCTAGAAGGGTCATGATGAAGGCGTAAGAGTTCGTCGCGGAACAAATAAAGATATCTAATGCTACAATGGAGGATTAAAACAAAGCACATCATGACGCGAGATCCAACCCGCGCCTCGAAGAACGGGAATCCAAAGGATTAAACGCGAGCAAGCAGCTTGGGTTCGATACGTAACCTCGTCCCCAGATAGAATATTGAGCCAACCATGACGGATGACCCACTCAGAGCGATCATGCCAATGTAAGAGCCATGACACTCCTTGAGCAATGCACCAGCTGCGGGCTCTCCGGCCAAGGACCTGAGTACACGACAAACAAAAGGTAGAAGCATCAGCGTCGGCGTCTTCAAAGTCGAGAATCCACGACAAATCATGCCAATTGAAATGAAATGCGCAAATCGAATGACAGACTTACGGGAAAGATAGGATGCTATACAACATCCCTATGCGCATGCCGATCTCCCTGATGTCGGATATTTGGGCGATGCAGGGTACGATGAGGGCGTTGAAGGCGCCGGAGAAGAAGCCGTAAACGACCGCGTAGAGCATGATCACCGCTAGCGAGTCCGCGAACGACCAGAAGAGGAGAGTTGAAAGGCCGGCGAGGAAGGCGCAGGGGACGAGCAGGTTGTACCGACCGAAGATGTCGGAGAGGGTGGCGGGTAGGATGCGTCCGATGATGCCTCCTGCGTTGAGGACGGCGAGAACGTAGAATGCGGTTGATGAGTTCACGTTCTTTTGGATCGCGTAGGAGACGATGTAGAAGTTTGGGGTAAAGAGACCTTGGCGGGGTGTAAGCGGATTTTAAATGCTTCTGTGGAGGACTGGACTTACCCAGAGATACAAATACACTACCAGTGACGAGAAGCATGAATTTTACATCACGGACGTGCTTGAGCTGGAACCACGGTGCCGTAGATTCAACCCGGTTCAGTCTACTTGTCACAGTGCAACATGCGACCGAACATAGTGCGAGGCAAATAAATCCAGATATCCGGATTCCCCAGGCAAAGCCGCATGCAATGAAGAGTCGGCGTAACATGATAGGATATACGACGCCACCTAAGACAATAGTTAGTTCGATCTTTCGTTCGAGGAGAGTTCTATTACGAACCTACTCCGGATCCTGCGAGCGCGATTCCGAGCGCTGTAGCTCGATATTTGGAAAAGTGTGTGGATATCGCGGACAAGGATGGGTAGAACCTGTAATTGTGTTCGTGAATTGGTCAGAACTTCCATAGCGCTATGACGTACAGTAAGCCAACTCCAAGGCCGAAGAGAATGCCCTGCCCCAGGATGTACTGATAATAGTCTTTGCAAATGCTGGTGATCATTATGCTGAACACTAGAACAGCAGTGCCAGGGATCATTAGGATCCGTGGGCCATACGCGTCAAAGAAACGCCCAACGAATCCACCCTACATTGCTACTCATCAGTCCCAAAGATAGCACATCTAAGATGCACGACGTACCGAGAAGAAGAATACCCAAAGCTGCAATGCACCTATCCACGATATTGTGGACGGTGGCAGATGTGACAGCTGATTCTCCGCGTACCATGATTGGAATGTACCAAACGAGTTCAACTGGCCAAAAGTGCACAGTAGGGCGCAAAACGCGCCTGCCACTGTGAGCCACGCTTGCCAGCCTCCATCAGGGTAGTCCTCGTCGCTCCGACTCGACTGAAACGGCAGCTCCTCGACCACTGCCGCCTCTGCGATACTTTCCTCCTTCTCCGAATGAGATGACATCGAGGAGCAATACGACTTCGTCTCCGCCTTCTCGAGGTCCCAAGGTTGCATGAGTGAGGGATTATGGACAACGGTAGTAAGGAGAGGTTTCGAGGTCACCGCGGAGCTACATGGCTCCTTTTATGCGCAGGTGAACAGCTGGACGTGTGTACCTGGCTGTGCGCATCACGCTACTCTTCTTGGTGTTCCCGTGCCGGAGCAACGATCGTATTGCGAATAGCAGTGACAGGCTCCCGGCATTGGGGAGAGTCATAAGTAGCTTGCTGGCAACATAGCATGCGGCACGGGTGCGCATCTGGTGCAACAATCAATTCCGACGGCAAAGCGGAGGCGACACCTGAACAGGAAGTTTAGAAGCTTCCAAGCCAGTTAGTCTGCATTTAAGCGGATTCTTTGTTGTGTAACTTTCATATTCCCGCCAACATCGGACAGTGATGTCGTCTGCCATGAGCTGGCGGTGATAGAATGGCCAGTTCCTGTCTATTGAGCAGGCCGGCAAGGATGCGCCATGGGAGTGTGAGGCAGATAATCACCGACTATGTTCGACTTCTGTATTCTCACGTTCGCAGTCTGTATTTCGAAAACTATGAAGGAGGAGTAAATGGCGGGCCACCGTCCCCAAGCTGGGTGCGCACTGGACTCACCTACCAGACACAAATTAGCTAACAAGGCTGTTCTCGCGTATTCACGAGCGAAGCTAGTACTCTTATGCGAGCACTGCATCCCGCCGCTGCGGTGCCGTGGTCACTGGTAGTGCTTGAAAGGAAAGAGGACTCAGACTCGGACGCCTGGCACACTCAGTGACGGCAAGCGTGGGAACCCACCGCACGTGGCTATGCCATCTAGGGCCAACAAACCTCACTTACACCACAGCTGCAGTGATAACGCACATAAGTACCTGAGTACACAGTGGCTCAGCCGTGGTTGCCGTTGACTCATCTCAGGCTCCATACCGTGACGGTCCTAATTTCCAAGCAAGGACCATGAAGTACATGTAAGTAATCACTAGTCACTGTTTGTCTGGCCATGGGCCTGTAGTAATCAGATTAACAATCCTGGACCTCAGCCAAAACAGTCTTCGGTACTTACTTGAGCAGTTTTAAACTTGCTATTAGGTTTACGACAGCGGCGCAGGCCAACAACAGCGAACTCAACCTGAAACAGACAGGGAGCTCCGCAGACCTGTCACGCATACTTCCTCTGCTAACGTTGTCGGTAGGCAGCCAACCTGACCGATTGCCTGAAGCACGAGTACGGCGACAGCTCGCGATGGGGACAATTCTCGAGAGGGTAGTCTGGAAAGCGTTTTGACGATTCTCGGTCAAACGAGTTCCCTAGCAGCGTGTCTTTCATTTCCGACGATCGATCCGGGTACATGGCTCTTCGTCACTATGACAGGGACGTCATATACAATACATGGGCAGATGGTCTTGGATATCCTCGCCATAACTACTTACAGCTGTGCATCGGACCAGGGTGGAAATACCGCCCGACCTCGATATCCTTGGCCCTCGAGGCTCCCGTGTCAGACCTTCATGCCAGCTGGCTGTGTTCACCGAAGTGTACCCGCGGACAGCTTATAGGGATGTCTGTCTGCGATGGCAACACAACCCAATCGCTCTCGAATTTCCACTACAGTGATCTGTCTTATCAATGCTGACCTGCGGAGAGCACTGAAAGAAGACGGATCAAATGAGCATGTGTGAGAGCCACATCCTGTTTAAGTCAATACACTGCACGTACTGATCATGATCATCTTTAGTTCTAATGCCGCAGTGCACCTTAAGGCCTACTTTGTTTGCTCTGTCGATACACCGCCCACATATCACAAACACCATGTCTCAATTTGACATCTGTCGCCCTATGCCCGCAGGCACTCGATATGTCGATGAATAGGTAAATCGTCTACACTCGTTGTACTCGCCGGAAAGCCAACGGACACTTGCACGCCGTAAGTGCGGAGGCCTGTCGTGACCCAAGATTGATAGGTTTGTGGGTAAAAGGTGCTTTACCCGAGAATTCGAGACCATAACACAACGGTGAGAATTGAACTTGGCTATGAACATCGGCCTCACTGCGATCTAACTAAGTCAGGGAGTATGAGTTTCTCCTGATCCCACTCCATCCCTGTTTGCGTAATCTGGGTTAGCTACTATCACCGCGCAAGACTAGAGGATGGCGTACCGTTACTTGTCAGCGTGACAGGATCGATGCCAACCCAGCCTCGAGGCATAGCATCTTTGTGGCCCATCAGTTCTCCAAACGGATGTTTCCTCGATCGTTTGCACGCGAGCACGTATGTGCGCCGGGGGTCGGGGGTGGTAAGTAACGTAGGGTGTCGTTGCGTAATGGCCAGCATAGTGTCGTAGTCTCCAAACGCGATAACCGTGAAAGACAGAGCATAGCGACAGTCAAGATCGCTGCGAAAGGCTGTAAGGTCGAAGGTTTTGTCGATTGTATCCGCAGTAGGCCTGAAGGCAGCATGAATGACTAGTGTCATGCCCACGATGCGTATAGGTCCAAAACTTCGTCGTCCGGGCAAAGGCAGTCTCGGTGCGCACTCAAAGTACACGGAGATCTGAGGATACGCAATAGAGAATCCGGACATCCAGAAATGAAGCGGAGGCTTGTTAAAAGCCCAGTTTGCCTGTTCAACTACATACTTATCAGCTGAGAGCGGAAAGCAAAAATCTGTAGCGAGGGTAGTAACTTACACGAGTCGAGATGGCATGTTGGCTTACTATCCTCGTGAAGTGGAACGTTTTGGTAGTAGAAGTCCCGAATTGTTGTAAATAGCTCGATGGCCCACAGTTGGTCGTCCTTGGGTACTTCTCGACGTAATGGAAAGCGCGCAAACATCATCGACACGTGTAGACAAACGAGTAGATCGTCCGTGCATCGAGTTGCGCTCACGAAGGCGCGTGAGCGACGATTTGGACGCCTTAAACACTCCACAAATTCACGAGGAAAGTCGGATGTCGTGGGCCACGTTATCTTCTGAAGTCGAACTGCCTCGGCATCGCCAAAGTGTCTCATGTATTTCGCGACGTGCTTGAACGAAGGGAATTCAAGGTTTCTGATGGTGACATCCTTGTAGGCCGTGTTGGATGGAGTGATCCTACAAGCCATTGGGAATGGTGCATTCCAATGCGGGGTGTCGCGTGAGGACGCAGGGATCTGGTCTGGGAATGGGCCACATATGAACAGTCCAGCGAGCTTCCCGCGGGTCTGTGGTAGATTGACGAGTTCGAAGAACGGTATGGTGCGTGAGTATACGTGTTCTACGTTTATTGCCGATATGTAGGTCGTTATCGGTTCCAGCACAGAGTTGGGTACTTTGAGGCAGCTCTTGAACCGTCGCGCTTGCCTGTAGCTATGAATTTCTATAATCCGGTCTCGGAACATAACTTCGCGACATCGAATGGCCCAGTAGCGGCAAACTAGGGCGCATGTCTTCAAGGTCCTTGCTGGGGCCACATCCCTAACGGCCTGATCTCGTAGGTCCGGGTCGAGAGGATGCGTCCTGATCATTTCCAAATCGACCTCGAGGCGTCGATCCCATGTCATGATCGTCCGAAGAAGGATGAGGAATATCTCAGGTGGAAGGATCGCGCCTGCCTCTCTGTCGATCAACGCCTGAGTGGTTGCTATTCGTCGGCGAGCCTTGGCTTCGACATCATGTGCCACCGCGGGTTCCTCAAGTTGGCTGTCACTGTTTTCTAGCTCGTCGGGCTCTCGAGAGGTGAAGGACGTGAAGACGGAGAGAAGGCTGTACAGACTGGCCATAATTAATATCGCCAGGAAGAAGGGGAGTCCTCGTAACCGTGGCCAAGGCATTTAATACTCGGCACCCTGGAGATCGTCGCGTCCGACTACCTACAATGGCTCATTGAGTTGGAAAATAATGCGCAAAAATCAATGAGTGTCCTTACGCACTGTTGAAAGGTCACTATGGCAATTGCCTCCTGGGCAAGCGCGACGATTTTCCCACTCTATGAATAGCGTGATCGTGGCCTCGAGAATATACGTGGCCTCGAGAATATAGATGGCCACAACTTGCAGTGTACGTGAATGCACAATGTATGCGACGAGTAAGTCGTCGTAGAATACACCTCGACAGCTCAAATCTTGTCCTCATGGTAGTTCTCAACACGAGGAGCGTGTCAAGCATCATCGCCGACCTCGCACAACAGTCAATAAACATGGACCCACGGCCGGAATACATATTTCCACGCCGCCGACTGTATACAACCGCTCACCTCAGCATAGCCAGCCATACAATTTCTAAGTAGCATGGGTGTATCTGAGTTTGATATACCCGACAGTTTGTTGTTTACATTGAATGCCAGGCTAGGGGTAACGAAATGCTGGTGTGATCCTTCAACTTGCAGTTGGTACTACTTGTCCGAGTCATAACAATATGTTAGCGAGCCTCTCTACTCCCAGGTACATAGCCATTTGTACAATTGAAGAGGCACTCACCCGTCAATGATCTCGTTGGTCGCAGTTGTCATGGTGCTTTACAATGGACATGGTCGTAATAAAGTTGAGGTAGTAGTACTGAAAAAGGCAGGCGATAGCTTCCCGATGCAATCTCATTATCATCTCCTTTGTGGCTTTCCATGTGACAGCCACAGCCTTAAACCTTGCACGCGCATCATGGATGCAGAGCCATGTAAGTATAACGCTCTGCAGTATCAATTCAGGATGAAGTGGCGTAGATACATGGAAGATGTGCAGAGGTCAAGTTTATTTCAAAGTAGAACGCGGCGGTATGATTGTCAACTTTGTTTTCCTCTAACCTTATTCGAATCGCGCAAGGATGTCCTCAGGTAGAAAGCTATCCTGACTTACCCGCTCATACACCTTCATCTGGCCTGCCTTGCAGACTACACTCAGCCTCCCCTTATGACCATACTCCATCACCACATAGAGAATCTCGTCCAACAATCTCCCGAGCTTCTTCAGCACTGGCTGCATGCTCTTCGCTGCTTCCTTGAACTCCGGCGTTTCGAAGCTGACTTTGCGTACTTCGTCGAAAGTTCCACCCTGATGTATCCCGAAGTAGAGGGAGTAGGTTTGGCCAAGGAAAAGCTGGGTATATGCACCCGCCCAGCCGAATGTTTGGGCGTTCTTCTTTGACCGCGTCTTGACTTTGATCAACGACGTTTGTGAGATCACAGTACCACCTTGGATAATTTTGACGTCCTTAGCAGTCGATGGTGTGTCTGAGGAAGACACACTGAGAGAGGAAAGTGCATCTGCGAGATCATCAGGCGAAACGTCGTCCGCGTGCGACGTGCTAGGGGAATTCGAAGTCTCGGTTTCGGCTGGTGTATGTTCTGCCTCTTGTCCTAACTCTCCAGGCACGAATGCGTCAACCTCGCATCGCACCAAAATCTTCGTCCTATGAATAGTCTAAGTTCAAACCAAAGTACACAATGAAGCCGCTCAGTAGTCGATAAGAACAGTGAGAAAAACTTGAAGAAACTCACGTAAGAGATAATTCTGTTATGGCCTGCGATGATGCCCTCTTCACACCCCGGCCCAGGAGACGTACTCTCCCTCTCAAACGAGTCTCCGAACCCAGAGTTCTCGGAAGCATACACAGCTCGAGGTTCCCATCGCTGCATCAGCACTGTCCCAATACCGCACAACTGGAGGTCGATGCGGAAATCGTCTATCCAGCCACCTTTGTCTTTCCCCTCGACCCATGTGAGCAGCTTACGAAGGTTGTTTCTGTCGGTAATGAAATCGATGGACGGCCAATCGAGTTTAGGGCGAGTGGAGGATGTATCTGATGATTCCATGAAGTCCACGGCTCGAAAGATCGGTAGAAGGGGCGACGATGGCATCTTTAGAGAGTTGGAGTACGCATAAGTCTCGCCAGTGTCAGGAGAAACGGTGTAAGGCAGAGGTTTATCGCGCCACACCCGGGGAGAACTTGAGAGAGGTATTCAAGATGATCAGAGGGCTGCAGTGAGATCACAGTACATTGTCGTTAGTGGCTCACCAGGAACGACCATGGTAGGTTCCTTCGCGCTCGTCCACGTATAAGAACCATGGTACTGAACGTCTTTAGCTTCGATATCGCCTACATTTGCCGTAGAAGGATCGCTGATGTTTTGAATGGGTTCTTGGATGAGGCCGTCCAAGATATTGACTGGAGGTGCTTGAGTTTGTCGACGGTTCCTCCAGTCGGTATTATATCCGCTTGTGGATGGGAAGCCTCGTCCACGCAGTCCCCGGCGAGGCGACTGTGTGAATCGAGGCGCCCCTCTCTGCGCGTGTATCCATTCCCCGAAACCATCGTGTCGAGAGATACCTCCGCGTCCTCTCCCTACTCCGGACATTGATGAAGTGTGAAGCTAGTGAAGACAGCAAAAGTCGTTGCGTTCATACATAAACGCTAGAAGAGATTATCGGAACACCCTCATCGATGAAGAGGGCGTCCATCATCTTCGACTGAACCTAATAAGACCACTCACTGATTGGTACCGAGTTACAAAGCAGGCTATGGGCAGACTAGGTAGAGTCATTGCTGGTTCGCACGGCTGAGCCATAAGAAAAGTATATACAGTGACACCCTGTGACCCTGTGAAGTTTTATTCGATGAAGGAACCCCTAGATCTTTATGTCGCTCAGTATCCATGCTTCACCTATGAATAGGGTCACTTACAGTACTACATGATTCAGTTTTGTCCCTTTTTACCACTACACTCTGCAGTTGTCGAGGTTGAAGATCAAGATATCCTCGGCACCAATGGTCACGAGTTGATCCATGACATCCGCGGACTTGCTCTTTTCGACCATAGAGCTCACAGCAACCCACTCTTCGTCCTCCAATGGGCTGATAGTTGCCGCACGGCGTCCAGGCGTGACGGCTGTCGCCGCATGTAACTTGTCCCGTCGTACGTTGTACTCACAAATCACGTATCGACTTGCTGCGACCACACCCGCTATACGACTTGTGATGCGACGGATAAGGGGCTCATGGGCGGGGTTCTTAGGTTTGTTTGACTTGATGAGAACAGCTTCAGTCTGAAGGACGGTTGCAATCGCGTGTAGACCGGCGGCCCGCATCGTATCCCCGGATTCTTGAAGGAGCGTGAAGGTTCTGCTGAAGATGGAGAAGTATATAAACGGACGTACCGACAAGATCGACTGTCCAGCATGTTAGCAGTGTGCCAGGAAAATCAGATCACGGAGCTACCCACCTATACCATCTGCTAGCCCGAGCGAGCAGGCTGCTTCCACACTACCGCCAACGTATTCAATGCCTGTCTTTGCGTCGCCGGTGAGGTTCAACTGTGCATCAAGCTTGCCGAAGTATTCGCCAGCCAGGACCTCGAATGATGTTACGACCCGCTTCCCAACAAGTTGCTCGACAGACTTGATGGGACCTGCTTCTGGCACCTGTACCTGAAGCGCACACTTTCCGAAGCCAAGACGAAGTTCCTCGGTGACGTGGTCTTGCATTTGGGCTTCAAGGATGACATCGTGGCCAGTGATGCCCAGATCAACGTTACCCTTGCCGACGAACGAAGGTATGTCTGATGCCGGCAAGAAGACGCTATGCCACTATGAGGACAAGAACATGCATCATCGCTGATCAGGTACTCACAGTGCGATGGGGTGGTTCTTGACGAGGCACACATCTAGTCGTGCATGTCTACGAAACTGAATATCGGCGCCTGGTCTTGTCAACGTCAAGCAGTGTACATTACGGCATGGCACATACCTGCGAGCAGTTCCAGGCACTTTTCGTGTAATCGACCTACACCATGGTAAGTCTTCAGCGAGTCGGGTCATACGGTGCAGACATTCTAACCCTTCTTGGGTATCGCAAACAACAGCCGGCCGTCCAGAGATTCTGCGTCTGCATCGATGGTCAGCAATGGGGTGTCTAGGTAACCTTGAATTTACTTACTCATTTTTATGGCAGGGTAGATGAGAGAGAGGAAGCAAGCTGCAGACTGACTCGACCATTCATTATTTCTCGCAATCTCGATTTACGCGAGAAACTTGAATGTCACACGATGTCACGGGCAATATATGTCACGCGCCTGCTCCCCGTTCCTCTTCTCCCACATTCACCGCGGTGGCCGTCGAAGATCTTCCAGCTGTACGTTCGGCATCGTCGAAAGCAGCTTTCTCGCTGGTTTCGACAGCGTTCAAGATGGCTAGGCACCACAGAAATCACCTGCCCGCAACAGACCGCGGGGTAACACAAAATCAGTGGCCGGTAGTTTCGGATTTGCACCGGGCGCACCGCTAGGGGCGCGTATATTAGCTCAATATCTGGGCAGCAACGACCCCCAACAAGTCTCAAGGTCAACCATGTCTTCGTTTGCCATCCCGAGTCTCTTCAATGTCAAGGACAAGGTCGTCCTCATCACCGGTGGTAGTCGCGGAATCGGCAAAGCGGTATGTCGCGTCTACACTTGTGTATTCACTCCATTGTCTGACTTGCTACGACCGTTAGATAGCCACCGCATTTGTAGCTAACGGTGCAAAGGTTGGCACGAAAGATCCTGTTCAGGCTGGTCTGCTGATGCCTTCATAGGTCTATGTTTCGTCTCGCTCAGCCAAGGACTGTGACGCCACCGCCTCAGAGCTTACAGCACTCGGACCTGGGACATGTCACGCTATTCCAGCCGACATACAAAAGTACTCGGAAGTAGAAAGACTTGTCAAGGAGCTTTCTGCGAAAGAGTCTGCCCTGCATGTGCTCGTTAACAACGCGGGCGCGGCCTGGGGAGAGGGTATCGACGAGTTCCCCGACTCTGCATGGACCAAAGTGCTCACCCTGAACACACAACGAGTGTTTACCCTCACTCAGAAGTGCCTGCCGCTCTTGCGTGCGGCTGCCAAGCTGGGTGGCATCGAGAACGAAGTACACAAGGATCCCGCCCGGATTATTAACATCGGCAGCGTAGAGGCGCTCTCCGTCCAAGATCATGAGACATATGCCTATGCAGCATCAAAGGCAGCTTTACACCACCTCAGCCGGAGCCTCGCTGGACGTCTAGGGTGGGAAGGAATTACGAGCAACACGATCGCATGTGGTAAGACCATATTTCACTAATTGAGTGAAGGACAAGAAGCTAATCACTATTTGACAGGTCCGTTTGAGACCAAGAGTTTGTTTTCCGATTTCGTAAGGCACGTTCTTTGCATGCTAATCAGTGATGGCACAGTGATGGCGCATACGCTGAAGGTGGCTGGTGACGTGATCCTCGAGAGCACCCCACTTCACAGAGTTGGGAAGCCAGAAGAAGTCGGTGGCACTGCGGTGTTTCTCGCCAGTCCGGCTGCTGCATGGATGACCGGAGCAACCATCGCTCTGGATGGCGGCGGACTCGTTGGCATGAAGAGTTTCCGCGATGCGGCAAAGTTGTAGAATGTAAGCTCTTTCGTCTCATTTCCATAGTGATAATAAGCTAAATACGGACTAGGAGGGTATATGTTCGATATCTATGCCTATCTATGTTAAGCTAGCACTCAGATAATAGTATGACGGAATAGTAACTCAATCGAAGTAGCTGGAACCTGGTCTCGATACTCTGATCGACGTACGCCTCGCAGCCGCGACGCCCAAGCTATCACGAGGATGCAACGTCGACCTGCGTACGCTGCTTCTTCCTCTGCGTTGTTCCTCCTGCTGCGCCTCTGCTTTGCGCAACTCTTCTAAATCGGCTTCAAGAACACTGATACGTAACTTCTGGTGCTCGACGACCTGACGTAGGTCGCTCAACTGCCTGTTCTTCTCCTGCAGCTCCTCCCTAAGTTCCCTCAGTTTCTCTTCAGCATGTTCCTCATGATGCTGTCCCTCTTCGCAATTAGTATTCTCCTGTCCTCCATCAGCTCTTGCCTCCGCCTCAGGGTCTTCCATGGTAGTAGGTAGCTCCGCTGGAGGAAACCACGGTTCTGGCAACGTTCGCCAGGGAACAGAAATGTCTGAAGGTGTGGCTGGCGCCGTCATCGTGTACCACGACGACGAGTTCTTGGTCTTGTGCGCAGGCACGCTGCACTTACGGCTGTTTCCAGGAATATAGTCGACTGCGACACGTGTAGGGGAGATCCATGGCATGCGGTATAACGAACTAAACAGGTTGGTTATGCGTGCCAGGTGCGTGTCCTCCTCAGCGTTCGTCTCAGCAGCGTCTCCATCTGAACCTAGTTTAGACATCGGGTCGTGGTCGAGCGACATGGGTGTCGCCATCGAAGGAGGCGGGTAACCCGCTGGTGCGAATACGAAGGCGGGAAATGGCCCAGGAGCAGCAAACTTGAACGCCAGCGCGTTATCCCTCTCGACGGTCATCGTTGTGCGATGGTCGGTACCCGCAGTGTAATGGGATGTACGACTACCAACACCCGTATAATGGGACGTGCGACTACCGATGGACGACCGCCTGTCGTGGAGTTGATTGTGGGTCACCGCTTTGGGGATGCTTCGCAGCCCGCTGACGAGCCCGTCGACAATGCTACGGGCCTTTCCACGCGCAGTTACGGGTGTCGTTGGGGAGGCGGGACACTCCGTCAACTCGTCGACGGTGCTCATGCCGTACTTGATGGCTGTGACATCCTTGTCCTTGTCTTCGTTTGTGCTCATCGAATCTGCGCTGCTGTCCGGGTCGAGATCACCTGGCATGGTCTGTCGCGAAGCTGGGACCGACAGATTTCCCAGTTTGATGGTACGAGCTGGTGATACTGGTGACTGGGAAGTATTATTGATTACTGGTATTGGAGGTGGTGATGTGGGTGTAGTCGTGTTGGGGCTGGCCAACGAGGATATCCAGCTACGGCCGGATACTCTTTGTTGCGTCGTTCGACCCTCATAGTGCCCGTCGGGCTGTATCGTCAATGGGGCCTGGCTAGCGTAGGCCATGGTGGGCGCAGAAGGATAACAAGAGAGTCCGCTGCTTGAGGGATTTTGCATGTATTATTTGAGCGGCATTGTTGATCCCATGCGTGACAGGCCAGGATTGCATTGCGACCACTGCGTTGTGGAACTGCACAGCAGGTTTCCTCACATATTACGCGCCTCCTGGATTACAGATCTCATTAATAGAACGGAAATGACGGTCATTTGTATTATTTCCAATTACCTCATGATGTATACCATCGCTGTTGAGCAGCGACTTCTTGGCGTCCCACTCAATCCCGCCTTTGTCCCGATTTGGGAATAGGGCGGATCATATCAGAGATTTAGATACTCCAATCTGGCATTATCTCATCTCGCAAGTCTGAACGACCACATCTTGACGATCTTGACCTCCACCCTCAGAAGTCCTCTGAAACTAAAATTGCTGGAATATTGCTCCACTCTGCGTCGTTTCACGCGTACTCTAAAATCGGTAGGTGCTGAATAGCATGTTGCGCATACCGAGACTTTCTCAGAACGTAGATCCAGACACGCCGGGACTGTCGTGAGAAGTCGCGCCCGACAAGCGACCTCGACCACAAATCTTTGGTCCCATAAATACGTGGAGCCAGCTCATTATTTCTCTCCAAACAACTTCAAGCCGTCCATCCATCATCATGTCGTCTCAGCCGATGCGCAAACAGGTCGAGGAGTACATCCTCGGTCTCCAAGACAGCATTGTAGACGCATTCGAGAAAGCCGACCCCAGTTCTCCTCCTTTTAGACGCGACGAATGGACACGTAAAGAGGGCGGGAGGGGAATATCCTGCGTCTTTGCCACTCCAGAAGACGACAAGTCGATCCTCGAGAAGGCGGGGGTGAACATCTCCATCGTGCACGGTATGCTCCCGCCAGCGGCCATGAAGCAGATGCGCGCAGAGCACAGCACCGTGCCCATCGGAGAGACCGCCATGCCATTCTTCGCTGCAGGTATCAGTCTCGTCGTACATCCACGCAACCCGCACGCGCCCACCGTGCACGCCAACTATCGCTACTTCGAAATAACGGACTTGCCGGCGGAAGGGGAGAAGGGAGAAGATGGGGCGCCTCCAAAGGGAAAACTGCTAGCGTGGTGGTTTGGAGGCGGATGTGACCTCACGCCGTCGTACTTGTACGAAGAAGATGCAGTGCACTTCCACCGTACGATCAAGGAGGCCTGCGACCCGCACGGTGCTGCGCTATACCCCGAATTCAAAAAGTGGTGCGACAAGTACTTCTTCATCCCTCACCGTGGAGAGGCTCGTGGTATTGGCGGAATATTTTTCGACGATCTTAACGACCAGAAGCACCACATACTCGCCGACGACGTGCAGAGACCACGCTCTCCAGAGGAGCTCTTCGCATTCATCAAGTCGACTGGCGACTCCTTCGTCCCCTCGTATCTCCCCATCCTCGAGCGCCGTGCCCGAACACCCTTCACACCCGCTCAGCGCCGCTGGCAGCTCATTCGTCGTGGTCGATACGTCGAGTTCAACCTCGTCTACGATAGAGGAACGAAGTTTGGATTGTTGACACCGAGCGCCAGGATCGAGAGTATTTTGATGAGTCTTCCAGAGACGGCGAGGTGGGAGTACATGAGTGAGGTTGGTACGGAGGAAGGGAGCGAGGAGGCGAAGGTGGTGGAGGTTCTTCGTTCGCCCAAGGAATGGGTGTAGAGAGTTTAATACGGACGAAGGAAATCAAAGGACAGAATGTATTATTTGTAGATGTATTGCAACACTGATATAAACCACCTCACCATTCCTCCTGCTCTCCTTTTGTTTGCTTGGCCTTCGGCTTATAGGCATTTCCTTCGAACATCTCAGCTCAGACACATCAATGAATTGAAGGTATGCATTCAAGCCGAATTCTACACTACCACAGAATGTCGTTCATCCTTTCTGTACGATGTCATAGCCATGATTCGTTCTCCACAGAACATCCTCTACGAACCGACTATACGTGCTTCCTTCAGTACCCACAACTTTCAAGCCCCTCGCCACAACCAAAGCGTCGACAAACGGCATAAGAAACGGTTGGAGCGAAAGACCATCGAGCGAGTTTACCAGGCGATCCAGATGTGCCGTATGATCAGAGAAATCCGACAGGAAGAAGGTGCAAGGGAATGAGCGCGTGAAGAGCGCGAGGTGGGGTTCGTCCCAAGGTTCCGACGCATCTGACGATATGAATAGAGGAATATTCAGTGGCAGCAAGGATGAGTCCGTGTGGAGTCGATTCTTGCATCGCGCTATTGACGTCCCGGCCTGCGTTGGAATAGGCAAGGCAGACCTTTCCCAGTCGCCCAAGATACCTTCCGGTGGGTCTAAGCTTTCGAACAAGCCTATATCGCCGAATCGACGCTCTATAGCGAGTGTATCGTCGACAGGAATGCCAAGGACTCCATGCACGACCTTCCACCACACCAGCCTCGAGTTTTGTGCGGCGTTCTCCTCAAAGATACCGTCTCCAAGACGAATATGCGCTCCGATGTAGTCTGCACCAAGAGCTCGTTGGACAGAGGTCGCCACGTCCAGTAACATAGGATTCAGTCGCGCCATGTTTTGCCGGATGTACTTTCTTATGTCCAAGTTGCGAGCATCCCGAAGATGTAGACGAGAGGACCCGAAGAGACTACCAAGGTAGATGAGCCGCTCTTCTCGTAGAGACAGTGTAGACAAGTGGATTATATACTGGTATTTGCGTCCGAGGCCGCTCGCTGTCGAGAGAGGGTCAAAATCTTGAAAACCATACATGTCCCTAGATGTATCTGGTAGCGAGAATATGTCTTCTTTTTCTATAGCCAAGGCGTCGTGTAACCACTCGTCGGTGAAGTTACGTCGGACCACCAACTTCTGATGCTGCTGAATATCTGAGAGATCGACGAGCCAATCCCATGGTACTTGTGTATAACCATCAAAGTCGACGCACTCTTCCGGTACATCATAATCGTTGGTGGTCTCCCTACAATGTTGCAGGAGTCTCTTGTCAGACTGTACAAGCATTTCTTGAAGTTCGTCAAACGGGGAATAGTACAGAAAAGCGTTGCCCAAGCGAGCTGGAGGGACAAGCAAAGTTCGATTCAACAAGCGTGCCAGAACAAGAGCATTTTCGAAAGCGATGCGTTGATTATGGAAGCCACTATGAGGAAGATATGCCAGGTATTTTTCGCCAGAGTTGGGCGGCCCGTCGAGAGCGCGAGGCTCGGCTAGGGTTGACAGCAGGTCAAAATCGACGACTTGAGGTCCAGAGGCAGTATCAGAAGAGGGAA
Organism: Irpex sp. Y119-03; assembly: GCA_037042295.1. NCBI lineage: Eukaryota > Fungi > Basidiomycota > Agaricomycetes > Polyporales > Irpicaceae > Irpex > Irpex sp. Y119-03. Next base: position 8,051 of record JAXQKB010000136.1, on the reverse strand, counting down.
TGCGTGGGATGTAGCGGACGTCGGAATCCCACCTGGTCGTGAACAGATAGTACGCCGTTCCAAAGCAGGTCACGGTTGCGCAGATGAGCAACACCACAAGCATGGCCATTTGGTTTTCGTAATGCAGAGTCGGTGGATTGCTTGAGGCTCGCGAGTGTGCTCGAGCCCTCAACGGTGTTGATTTCGCTGTGTTGCGTCTTGTGCTACGTAGGCGATACGCTCCTTTCTCTAGAGCGACGGACGGCGAGGCTTGTGATTGTCGCACGTATTCATCAAGAAACGGCATGCTGTCTTTTTGTTTTGCTCTATCAGCCAACGGTATTGGGAAGCCATATAACATAGTACTTACCGTAAACAAATCGATGTTGATGAGTGTCGGAAAGAACGTACAGTCACTGTGAGTGTCGAACTTCCTGAAGAATAAGCGCGGGGATAGAACTGACCTGTCGGAAGACCCCGAACATCCCATGACTGGCAGCAACCAATGGTCAAACGTTCCACGGCCAACGTTAACGTTCAACCTTGGTCATGGATAGTACTCGCGTAGCAAGCTGGAAGAGTTCAAACATGTCTCTGAAGTGTCATACTTACTCTTTGAGAACGCTGGTACCAGTGGGTGCTGCCAGGTGAGGTGTCCGAGGTCCTATCACAACCAGGTTACCTAGGCGTATGGACGCTGACTCCTTACTCGTTGTGGGTACCTGGCGCAATGAAACGAGTCCGCAAATACTGTATCATCCACTCGCGCGTATATCGTACTTACAAATGAAGAGATGCAAAGAAAAGACGACAGAAAAATTGAGAGAGAAAAACGAAACACAAACTTGTCATCGCCGAGCCCGTAGCTGCGCGTGGCGACGTGAAGAGGAGGTAGTACTAGTCATCAAAGTACGTGGGGTATGATGAGATGTGCTTCGGCATGAGAGAAGACGACGACGAAGATCCGGTAAAGATCCTATGAAGCTCATGGTGGAGAAACATCTAGAGGACGAGACATGTGTGGTGCTTCTTGCCGCCCTTTGGCCGGGAGAGCAGCGCAGCGCGAGTAGCGTACTGGAAGACTTCCCGCACACCTTCGCCAGTCTTGGCGGAGCACTCGAGATAGTGCCTCGCGCCAATCTTCTGAGCTACAGCCATACCCTAATAGGAGTGGAGTAGGTATCAGCACATGTCGAACACGCAACACGCTGTTGGCAAACGCACCTCCTCTGGGGTCACGGGGCGTTGGTTGGTCTTGCGAAGCTCCTCAATAACTCTTGGGTCACGTCGAAGATCCTTCTTGCAAGCGACGAGAATGATGGGAAGGCCAGCGCAGAAGTGCATCACCTCTGAGATCCACTGTTGCAGGATATCAGCGTCAGCGCATGATGCACAGCGGGAGAGCTGAAACACGCACCTTCTCCTGCACGTTGTCGAGCGAATCCGGTGAGTCGACGGCAAAACAGATGAGGATCACATGCGAGTCGGGGTAGGAGAGAGGCCGCAAACGATCGTAGTCCTCCTGACCGGCCGTATCCCATAATGCCAGCTCAACATGCTTGCCATCAACCTCGACGTCGGCGACGTAGTTCTCAAACACAGTGGGGACATAGACCTAAGCAAATATGACGTTTCAATACCATGCCGCACCGCCTTGTACGGCGATACACACCTCGGGGAAAGTGCCTTTCGAGAACACAATCAGCAAACAGGTCTGAAAAGGAGTCAGCAGAGTGCGCGAACGACGACGACGGTGCTCGCTACCTTTCCACAAGCACCATCTCCGACGATGACAAGCTTCCTGCGAATTTCGGCCATGTTGTGTGATGAGGACAAGGATAGAGTCGTGGAGGTTGCGGTCGTTGTTGACTGCGATACCGAGGCTGCTTTTAAGCGGAGTCTTAACCCCACAGCCCTCTTGCCTCATCACGCATTACATAAGCTGTTCCCATCCTACAACCCTGACTGCCGCGCCTCGGCTGCTCTGCCCCGGAATTCGAGTACAGCCCCGTTGTCACTGAGTACGACATACGTTCTGACGCTGTCGCGGCGTCGGGGGTTGGATAGTAAGGCGGTGCTATTCATAGGTACACAATATATCGTACTAGATTACAGACGAGCGGCCTCAGGGTGCACATCTTTGGTAGCGAAGGGGGCAACAGGCAGCGCTGCAGCAGAACAAGCAAGTCCAGCCTTGAACAGGGCCTCATCGTCCACCACGACCTGTTCAGGACCGGGTTGTACCTCGTCCGCCAGCTGCTGCGATAGCAAATGGTACGACAACTTCTTGCGATGTGCAGAACCACCTGGAAGCAAGAATTCATCATAGGCAGCCAGCACCTCATCAAGTGTGAGTTCTCGGACAACGTTGGCATCCGTCTCGGCTGTTGTTGTTAATCAGGCACCTTAAACGTCTATTGAACGACCCACTTACCGCGTAAGAAGTCGTAATGACCGGATTGAATGTGAGACCAATAGTCGGAAGTTTCCTCTCCGAGGTTCTTGGGCTTCTGCAACAGCCTGGTGGCAAGTGCCTCCTTCCAGTCGTTGAATATCTCGGGGCTTGTCGACGCGAGAGTCAAACGATAGTCTTTGATGAAAGCTTCGACGCGTTCTTCAACGAACACTGGGGATTTGAGGCTCTGTATCTTGAAACTGAAACCAACTGTGCCTGCAGAGATTTGGAGAAGGGTGACCACGACATATCTGGAAACCGAATGATGAATAGAATAATGAGCCGTAACCCGAATACAAGCAATGACAGCACCTACCCAAGCTGCTCTACTGTTCTCAACTGGCTGAAGGCTGGTTCCTTCAATACGTGTGCGATGAGGCGCGCAATGGCACGCAGGCGTATATTTGATATGTCACCGAACTGACAATGATAGAGAAGAGCCGAATTAGCCTCCTTAGAGTTATCATGGGTTTTTCTAAAGACATAATCATGTCCTTGTGAAGATTGAAGGAAGCATCAGCTGGACATGGTGTATGATCATCTGATGAGAGGCATACCTGGAGTGAGGAGCAAAGACCGATTTTCAGGCCTCTCCGATGGAGGAAGTGGAAGGCCGGTGAGATGACGCTCGACTATACTAGCAATGTCTAGAGCACCCTGCCATACTACTTTCAGACACATTGTTATGATATGGGCAAGAATTAACTCACCTGTTCCGACACGTTGCCAGTGATGGCCGCTTCAACATGAACCTTCCTGAGAAGCTCCCGTTTGTGCCATTCCAAATCTGCCAAAGTGACATCTAAAACGGAGGCGTGGGTGTACGTGACGAAACATCAGGTATTCCGAAAACTTACGAGGTATTTCTTCGAGCTTCTGTGCCGGCGTCCACCACGGCGTAGTGAGCAGGGAAGTTGCGTGTTGCAGAGCAAGGTCCGACGGTTGGCCGAGATAGTAGTTCTTATATGCTCGCTCCAACTATACGAGGAGTCAGATATTGGACAGGTTCTTTGAGGTGGAACTATTATACTTACTTCTTCCTTCTTTACTTTGAGTCGGTCTTCACTAAATTGGATGTCTACCAAGCGTTGTAACACGGTATCGAGTAGTAAAGGGAGCTTGTCGTTATATCCGTGCACAGTCACTTCGAGTCCCTTGCGATCGCTGTCAAAGAAGTAGTGAAGCCCCGCTAGTCGGGCGTCGTATGTCACCTCCGCAAGCGAGTCCTCGAGAAGATGGACAACCAGTCTGATAGTATCTGGTCAGTGCATTCTTATGTCTGGTTCAGAATGGTGTCTCACCTGCTGAGAACTGTGTGCCGAGGGGTGGAATATGCAACGGGACTAGGATGCGAACATTTTAGAATAGAGACCTCAGAGCAATCTGTCGCTAAAAACTTACGACTTGATGTGTACTCTCACTTGTGCTTTGGGAACCCAGAACTGATCATCTGCCTTGTGCCATAGGCGGAATAGAGGTTTGTCCAGAATCAGATTGGGCAACTTGGAGACCTTATGACGAAACTCTAAGCATTTTGTGCTGAAAGTGATCAGAATTTGCTCACTGCTTCTACTTCTCTTCGATGGACACTCAAGTCCTCTGGTACGTAGGGATTTGGCTTGGGGAACGCGAGCTCCTCATTGTCACAGGACTGGCTTGCCTAGTAGACATGAGTAAGGAGCCCAATTTTGCGAATATAGGCTGTCCTTGCGCTTACATTGTCAATGAACGCTTCTGATAGTCTCTGTACTTGATATTCAGTCCCGTACCACTTCTCGCTTTGCCAGGTCCCAGAGTCGCCTATCACACGAGGATCGTGATCCTTGGCCATGAGCATCACTCGTCCATTCTCAGGTCGGAATGAGTCGAGCAAGCGACGGACGGCCGGTTCATCCCACTCCCAGGAGTCTACACCATCGCTTAAGATATCCTGGGGCTCTTCGGCTATGGGATTCAAAAGGCTGAGAGCCAGCGACTTGACGTAGCGAGTTGGTTGAATCTGCTCTCTGAAGCGGAAGAAAGTTTTGTTCAGCTGCTTCGTCTCGTTGAAGTGGTAAGGTTCAAGAGGAGAGTCACGAAGAAGAACAATGTATTTGTACACCGTCAGCACCACTTCTTCATAATGCACTGTGAGAGCGCATCAGTACCAATCTATTCATGGTAAATTTACGGAAGACCAATCACTTACGGTAACCTTCGCGAGTGAGCCGACCGCCAATTGTGAACGGGGTGACACTTGGGTTGCCAGTGCCTGCTCCAGCATGCAGTTCGAATATCCAACCTCGTCGTCGAAGGTAGGAATATATACTGCCCGGGCCTTCGTGTCCTAATAGGTGAGCAAGAGAGCTGGCAGGACGCGTGCGATAGAGAGGTGCTTGATTCTCTATCTGGAAGACCAAAGAGAAATCATAGTAATCTTTGACAGTCTTAACAAAAACAATAGTCTGTATTGACTAAAGTGTCAGAGAGGACCATCCAAGCGAGAGGTGATATTGACCCACCCCTTTCTGATCACTATCCCATACTGGTCCCTCAAAGACAGGACGTGGCTCGAGTCCGCGGTTGGGTATGCGGGAGTACAGCGGAACCACAAGCTTCGTCAGCTCTTCGATGGACTCTGATACACGCAAGTCAACGGGCCAGCTAACGGGCAAAGAAGGTTACTTGGTTCGTACCACTACCAAGTACAGAAAGCGTCATTCTTCCGGCGCAGTAATTGTCCTCCCACCATTTGAGCAGTGTCTGTCGAAGTGCACGACCAACAGGCCCTCCGTCTCCGTCCTGAGCTTCCGTTGGCTGGCCCTCTTCTGCCAGCTTCTTCCTTGCGACCTCGGTAAGTGATTTAATGTTTCCGGTTCCAAACTTCGTCCATGGATGCCCAGTACGGCTAAGTGACTTGCTCAGCTGGTGTATCCTACGACTATCGTTCTGTAGGTTTCGTTTGTTCTCATTGTCTACGGCGTTCATCTCGCGCGCGGTCAGATCGGCCAAAAAGAGCGGTGAGTGAAAGAATGCTGCCTGGCGTTCGAGAGCTCCCGATAACTTCGATGGATTGATGCCGAACCAGTAATCCTGCCATGCAGCGGATGTACCAGCGTTCTGGCTACCACCATTGATATAGATGTACTGTAACGTGCTGTATCAGAATGGGTCACACATAAGTACTCGAAATGAGGACTTACGGATTGAAAGTCGGATTCATCCGGATATGGCTCCGATCCCTGTTGACGTGTTAGTGAGAATGCAGGTTTCAGAGGACCATCTCACCTTCTTTATCATGTGCTCGCAGAAATGTGCAAGCCCGGGGACGTCCTCCTGGTAAACATTCAAGTCGCTGTCAGAGCAGCATATTGGTGATCAAGCAGAGGACCTACAGGGTCTTGTAGATGCCCTACAGAGATGGTGAGACACGATGCAGCCTTGTCCGCCTTGGCGTCATGGATAAGAACGGCGAGGATACCGTTCTGCAGTCGTACTACTCGATAATCGCGGTTATCAAGCTCGGGCTTCTGAACGTCGTGGCTGAACAGAGAGTATCCTGGAATACCATCTGTCGCAGGTATTGTTTTCCACTTCGAAGATTCATGACTAGTATCGGTCATGATGGAAGCAGACGAAAAAGTTGAGTGAGTGAGGAGATCTCGAGGAGAGGTGATCGATTGGGACGACTTAAGGCTGTTATGTTGGATGCACAGCGTACGTTGCGCCGTATGCTCGCGCTTAGTGTTATCAGCGATGAGGACAGAGATCTCGTGAGCATCTGTCAGCGTGTGCTCATCATTTGCGCCATCGAGCTCTGCAGCCGGCAGTCGCCTCAGGACGCTGAAGCTGCAAGTGGATAGCGGCTTCACAAAGGCAGAGCGCCTACTCGCCGACGCAAGCTCGCACGCCAGTCCCGAAAGGGCAGTTCTATTTTTGGATGTTTCAAGTTCGTCTTCACTCCGAGACTATTGACTCTCGAAGACATCTCTCGACCGTACTTGGGGACTAGGTTAAAGATTCTCCTCCGGGAAATCATGACTCTATCACCCATACATACAGAGAAAATATATACATTCGAAGGGCATCGATATGGACCACTCAGCATCTCATTCAGCCCGAAGTCCCTAGTAAGTACAGTCATAAGTCACTGTGACCCCAGAACCAATGCACTTGTAGGTAAGGTAAGTAAACCGCCATTGCAAAGGAGTTGTTGCTACGAACGTATTGTAGCAGTGCGCAGACATGATATCGATACTACTGGGAATAGCCCAAGAAATAGATCTATCGTTAGCTTGGCGAGATACTGATCAAGGCGAAGGTGGAAGGCTCCGTCGGAAAAGTTTGGCTGGTATCTTTGTGGTTGGTCGCGTTCCGGGTTGTCCAGGTCACGATATCTTATTCCTGATGTCGCGACTTTCCTCGCTTCAGGAAAGCGTTCAGAGTCAGGTCCGGGCTTTGCCTTTGGAGCTGGGGATACAGCTTCCTCGGAAATGCAATACAACAGCTCTATGTTTCAATAATGTCCGGTCTCTGTTCGTCAGTATTCAATAATGCTAGCCCCAAACGTGATAGATGATACATGCATAGAACTTCATAGCCACTGAGAATTTGACACTCACAGACAGGTAGCTTCCGTGGAACAGAAAACGACGTACACCGAAGGAACGGCATCTTTTGTAGTGTTGCGAGCGCAGTAGATCTTGGACGTACGGGGTCAATGAGGATTGGGTCCTGTACCTTGGCATGAGGGATGTTTTACCTTGTATGGCTAACGAAACCACAGATACCCATGGTCTGGGTATCCGCGACTCCCGGTGGCGTGTGGTTTCCTTGGCCTCGGATGTAAGTTGATGGCTGCCGAATCCAAGGTACGTTCGCAATCACGATGCCAGTATACTGGTAGTACTGGAGCTACGGTTATTGAGACTCTCGTAACTTGAGATTCATCGACGTATGGGCCTAAATTCTCGTGAAGACGTGATACCATGAGCATTTGCCACTGTCTATTAGACAATACCGGACAGTACCGCCGAGTAGCCGGACGACGAGAAGACTAACCTGAAGTTTGGTACTCCAGCCCCGGATGTGCGAATCTCCTTATAGGAAGTTCTGTCTTGCTAACTAGCATCTGCAGGAATATGCTACATGGCAAAAGTAGGCAGTACTTACTGGTCCCTGGAGTGTGACACTGCTGTGAATTAGTACTGTTATCTGGTTATTCTAAGCTTGACATAGATCTTCGCTCGCGGACGAATCGTCTTTTGGTTCGTCCACAGGGACATGTTCTGCGTAAAGCAAATACTGCTGCTTTGTATTGTTGAAGGTACCTGAGATATGACTGTTACCAGATTTATTGCAAGTCAGTGAGAGCTGAGTCAAGAAGATCGTAGTTGTATTCCAACTTCTACACTAGCGCTCGTGCTCCCGCGCTTAGACTCGGGCACTCACGTCACTGCGATTCACTGGTTAATTCAAACCGCCACGAAGCCAGTGGAATCATTAAGTAACACTTACCGTGTCAATATACTAGAAAAGAACATTTGGAGCGTAACGCAAGGCACTGCGTATCTGCCAATTTTTTCCCGCCGGAAATATGCGGGGAAAGTGAAGGAGAAAAGGTTTGACAAGTCTCACA